>BKCP01004516.1:1253840-1274120 GCA_008636005.1 Striga asiatica | reverse complement strand
AATAATAACAATCTCCCTCTCACTATCCCTTTCCAACGCGAGAGAGATGAGCAACTTCAACGAATTCTCCGAAAGATTCTCGTTTGGTGAAAACAAACAGAAACCGAGCACGGGATACGAATACCGCCCGTTCGAACAACAAAAAAGCTTCCCCCATGGCCTCTACAACACCCATTCGACGCCCAGCGACAACAATGCTTTTGAGAATCTGAATACGGAATCAGCCCCACAAGAGTTTGAACAACCGAACCATGCGAAACAACAACTCGACGCCCAATCTCAACAAACCTATTTCTACACAAACAGTTGGAACGAAAAGCCGACAGCCTACAGAGACACCAACATGTATGAAGAGGAAAATAATTACAACCAGCAGGAGTCAGTAGACCAAAAATACGATCCCACAAGAAAAGAAGAGGTCAACAAGAAGAGAGACACGTTTTTTGAGCCGACCGAGGACAAAAAATACGATCCCACAAATACAATGTACCATAAAAATAATGAGCAAGAGTACATTCCTCAACGGAGTTACAATAACGACCAGGAGAAGAGTTACAGCGAACCAAAATATAAACTCAATGGTTATAAATACGGAAATCCTTTCACCGGCGGGCTTGACGCCCGGAATTTTGTGGTGGATAACAACAACAATCAGTTAGAGGGGGAAGAAGATGAGCCTTAAGTATCATTTTAACTTTATTTATACGTATTTGGTTAACCACCTAATTACGACTNAAAAAAAAAAAAAGAAGACTGTATTTTTGTGTTGTTTTTTTGTGTCTTCTCTTTTGTTTTTCTGTGTGGTTGTTTCCTTTCCCCTACTGTAACGTTCCATGGCCGGAGAAAATGGAATGTAAAATGTGATTTTAGTGTTGTACTTGTGTTATGAATTACATGTAAGTGCGGATTAAATTTTATATATCACTTTTGTTATGCATCATCGCATCTGGAATGTGACTTAGATTTTCTCTTTCAAACTTTTATTTCATTTTATGTTTTTGTTTCATTGGATGCACGACATATGTCGATTTCATATTCAAAATACGTGATGGAAAATAAAAATAAAACATGATATCTCGTCCCTATAACTTTACCAGTCATGGTCGTACGTACATACTGTTATATTCTGTCATGCTTGAATTATAATTATGTTTACTGGTGTGTTCATTAATTAATTTGGATGACCTCATTCATTAAAAGTATGCTTACCAGAAAGTGTAATGATTTTCAATGTTAATAGTAACTAAAAAATAAATCTCAGCATAGGTTGAAAAGGAGATTTCAATACTGCCCCTAACGACAGTGTTCCCATATCCTCCCACCCATTGATATCCGCACACATACACACGTACTCATGTGGGCGTGTGTGAGATCAGGGGCCCAAAGGCGCAAGAGGATACTGCCCTTAAGGAAACATCAAAATTCCCGGTGGAAGGATTTTGATAGTGCCCCTAAGGACAGTGTCCTCATATCCTCCCAATCATTGATTTTCGCGCACATATACACATACTAGATAAAATTGAAAATTGCTTCTATAATTTGGTCAAAGTAATTTTTCACTTCGTCATTGACCACTTTCAAACTGAGTCTAATAAATTGAACATTTTATTTTTGGTCTTTTCTTATCCACACCCTGGATAAAAATGTGACGTGACATGACATGCTAAGTTTTTTTCTCTTATATGGCATGATTGTGGTTTACGTGTGAGAATATAAAAGGCACGAAACTCATAATATTTTGCCCCTAATTCAGAAACCTACGTAGTTTAAACCTAAATCTATAATTCTCCATTTCTCGATATTCGACAGAATCAAAATTGTTAGATGGTGAGTACAAAAGTGAAATCCTTTATGGATTAATCTAAATTAGAGAACGAGATATCTCAATCGGGGAAGGAGAAATCTTGATGTGAAGCAGTGAAGAAGAAATCTGAACCACCAAGGAGAAATCTCAATCGGTGAAGGAGACCTCTCAGTCTTAACCAGTGAAGCAACAATTTAAACCACCACTGAAGAAAAAATGTAAATCATTGAAGCAATATGATGTGGACAATCTCAATTCACTACAAGAATAATCATTATTAGCAACACTAATTTTAGTGACGACATTAATGTCATGACTATAAAATGGTTATTGTGACGACATTCGAACAAATAGCGACAATATTTTTTGTGACGACATTTGAACATATAGCAACAAAAATTTTCGCCACTAAAAATAATTATTCTTGTAGTGATTTGATCGAGAAAATTACTCTAGAAGTTGAAGTCCCCAACTGCCAGATGAAATTGCGGCGAAAAGAGCTTAACTACCTTCCTACTCCTAGATATGGTTAGTATAAGTTTTGAAATTGGGGTTTTTTTAGCATTATTTTGTTGTATTTTGTTAGCATTTTTGCTTCTAATCAACTCTCTTTTCTCTTTGGTTTTGTCGGACTGCAAAGTGAGTTTTTCACAGTTGGTCTACATTATGGAGATGTGTTTAACCAAGGTTCCAATTATGCTGCATATCTAGGAGGTTCTTCAATTATATTTTATTATCATGACCATACAAGGGTATGTCTTGATGATTTCAAATATCTTGTTGAATAAAAAAAGGTATAAAAAATCATTTGAGACTGTATATAAATAAGGGACATGTGTTTGAGTTAGTAAGCTGACAACGTGATTTAGGTAAATTTGTGAAGAAATGACAAAATATAAAGAATTAAGCTTATATGTGGATGAAATGAGACATGAAAAAAGAATAGGGACAAGGTGATAAAGGTAAGGTTGAGATGAATCTGGCTGAGGGGGATAAGGTGATTGGGAAATGAATCTGAGCGAGAGGGATAAGGGAGAGTGTGCAATGAGCTTGGATAAGGAGGATAAGGGTCACTATGAAATGAGTTTGGGAGAGGGGGATGAGAGAGTGTGCAATGAGCTTGGGTGGGAGTTGGGGGGGGAGGGAAATGGTAAGAGTGACTGTGAAGTGCTCGGGTGAGGGTAGTAAGGGAGAGTGTGGAGTGAACTTGTGTGAGTGTAGTAAAGGAGAGTGTGCGGTGGATTGTGAAAATCTTCAAAGAGATGAAGATGAAACCAGTGATCAACTTTATGATTGAGAATATGATACTGGGGGACGACAAAATAGATGATAAGTTGTTTGATGACAATGTTGATAAAGATGTTGAATGGTTAGGTGGTCAGAGTTCTGAAAATGAATCTGAAAATGAAAATAAAAATGAAAATGGAAGTGAAGGGGATGAAGGTGTGGTATACCAAGAGGAGTTAAATAGTGAAGATAGCTCTGATGAGGATAAAGTGAGTTATTAGTTTCATGTGTTTAATCCGAATACTTGTATGAACCAAACTTCAAGATATGGGTGATGTTTAGCACAAAATCTAAGCTTAGAGAAATTATGCGGTTAAGTGCCATTAAACCAAAAAGAAGATAATTAGAAAGAATGTAAAGTAGTATCTTAGAGCTAAGTGTGGTGATAGTGACTGTTCATGGAAGATTAGTGCAGTACTTAGAGTGAAAAATGAATAGACGTTTCAGGTTATCAAGCATACCTCTAGACACACTAAACGTAAATATAGCACATGTTTTAAATAATAATCTCGATACATACAAATCAATCTATACAAATCATCTCAACACATTAATTGTCAGAAAAACACTACCGATTTGTTTTTTTTTTTAAAAAACAAAATCCACTCTATTTTATTAAAAGATACAATATCAAATGCAATAAAAAAAGACGAACATTTTTTATGTCTTAAAGGATTTTTTTCTACTAATCAATTATCAGAGTTGTTTCTTTCATATTATATCTTTCATTTATTTAACATACCAATTGATTTACTACCAAAACTATTATATCTTAACATATTTTTTTTATTTAGCTATTGTTAAACGTATATATAACACATGCTTCAAACACTACCCCATAGATACAAATCAATCTTTGCAAATCATTTCAACACACTAACTGTGATATATACTCCCGATTTAAATTGAAAAATTATTGTATTTCATTAAGAGATACCATATCATATCAAATACAATCGAAAAAAGGGGACAAAAGATATATTGTCAAATGCTAAAAAAAATGGATATCGCATGTTGTCTTATTCTTGAAGAAATCAGTGTTCAGTCACGGTTAAGTGTATGTAGTTGTTTCACGCATTACGAATCGTAATGGTTTGAAGATTTTAATTTGTAGCATGACGATGTACTAAAAACTCAAAAAAGAATGTTGTGTACAAGGAGATGTTTAATAATATATAAATAACATTTTGTTTTATTCCAATAAATATATACATTTTATATTTTGAACAATAATCTCATCATCCAAATCCAAATATTTTCTTTAATATTACTAGCTCGTGCATCACACGGGTACCACACTAGTCTAACTCAATGGGTGCCCAATTTATATTACAAAACAATTACCTTATATAAGTGAGGATTTCATTTAGGCGGCAAACTCGAGCTTACTAGCCACGATTCATGAATGCTAAAGGCGTGCTTGGATACAAATATATTCGCTTAAAATGAATTTTTTTTAGTTAAGCAGAGTTAATATTGGAAAATGTTGTATGACTAGTTTTTAGTGGAGTTTTGAGGTTATACTAAAATAATCTTTTAAAATAAAATAATTAAAATTGATTTGATGTAAAAGTAATAGAAAATGTTTTGAAGTGGTGGCTAGCTAAAATTATGTGAGTGGATAAATAGTGAATTAAAGTTGATGTGATGTGTAAGGATAATTGATAGATATTATTTAATTATATTGGTAATATTAAGGATGTGGAATTAGGTTAAATTGAGTTAGATTTTGAGTTTGAATTGACATTTTTAATAAACAAACACACCCTAAATGTACGGAAAAATAATCATAATAACTAAATAATATGTGAATGTAATCGGAAAAGGAGGAAAAATAAAAAGAATTGTATTAAAAGCAATGTTATTAAAATCGGACCGGACCGGCCGGTCTGACCGGTTCAACCGGGAACCGGACATCATAACGGTCCGGTTTGAGGTATTGAACCGCTGAAAGTAAAAACCGTTTAGGAACCGCTTAAACCGTTCGAAAACGGGCAAAACCGGCAAACCCGTACCGGTTCTAGCGACTCAACCGGTTTGAATTCATTTGTGCAAGCAGTCTTCTTTATTAAATACACTTCGTTTGTTTTATGTTTTCCCGATGTGGGATATGACATTTTCTGCTTTTCCTATTCTTCCTTTTTTGCTTGGGCCAATTCTAAAAGCCCAATGTGTTTTTCAGTTTTCCACTGGGCCATTTTTTTTTAACACATCTAAAATTGGCCTGTACTTATGGGCCATTTATTTCTCTTTCTTTTTTGTACAAACGTATGTAAAATTGCAATGTTACATAAATTCAAGACTTTATCAAAACTAAAATCTAAAAGCCTACCTTAAAAAAAATAAAATAAAATCAGACATTATATTATTACAACAAATTTACACTTTACAAAATAAATAAAAACCTTAATAATAATTTTAACACTTTAACACTTAATTTGATAATGATAAAAATATATCCGATTATATTTATACATATGATACTAATGATAAAAAATAAATACAATTATTTCGTATATAGAGAAATGTCATTATATACTATAAATGTGATGATAAAAATATATGCAATTATATATTATATATATAAAATATATAAAAAATTATATATTAATTAAACCGGTTCGACCGATTCAACCACTGGTCCGACCAGTGAGCCATTGAACCGGTAGCTTTACCGGTTCGATGAACGGTCCGATTTTGATAACATTGATTAAAAGAATTGCTTACAATTACATCGATACAAATGTTATGTATGCATTAAGTCAGGTCCAATTTAAAATGTAGGCACAGGTGATTGAATGTAAATTCAACTAGGTTTGGGTGATAGTGCAATTTGTGTGGTCTTAGTCTATTTGTGTATTTTGTCCATTGCAAATGGAGCTGAAAGAGTCATTGTTGACAATTCTCCTGGCATAGTGCTAATAATGGAGTAGATCAAAATGACTCAATTAAATTCTAGTGTTTCTTCTATTAGTGAAGTTTCTAGAAAAAAAAATTATATCAAACGGCGCAATGCACCTTCGGTCGCTATGGAAACAGCCTCCTTGTATAATTACAAGGGTAAGGTCTGCGTACAACTGACCCCCCAGATCCCAACCTGTTGGGAATATACTGGGTATGTTGTTGTTGTTGTTGTTGTTGTTTAGTCTATTTGTGTATTAGGTGTGTGTTGTTTTTATTTTTCTTTGCTTTTTATTTTATTAGTTCAATTACGTCTGACTTTTAGTCTCCTATATAAAGTTCGTGTCACCGTTTTGGAGTTTTGTTTTGTGGGTGTTTGTGTCTCCTATTATGTAGTTCGTACTTCGTACCCCCTTGGTCACATGTGTAATTCCAAGATGCGGTACAGACTCTATTTACATTATCTATCTCTTATTTTTACATCATTTTGCATCATCTCTCTCCTACTTTAAATTAAATCAACTTTAATTGTTTTACTTTAAATGTTATTTAAATATAAACTCCAAATCCTTCTCACAACTAATCATACCGCCTTTTTTAAAATTAACTATAATTAATAAAATAATTAGTCAAAACTAAATCAAAATCGTATCAAATCACACCTTCAAATGCAACTCGGGTCAATGTCATGCAACCATTGCTTTGAACAAACACAAATTTAATACTTTCTTCTTTTTTTAATAGATGTCGTTTTGAGAAGTTGCACACTAATTAAAAAAATTTTTTTTTGCCAATAATAATCCTCATTAATGAGGATAGAGATGAATGTTTCGAGAAAAAATAAAGAGTGAATATGAAAAGACGTAGTGTATTTATTAGCTAGATAAGGGTAATAATGGAAAAATATGTACAAAAGATCTAAAACGTCGATAAAATTAAAATGACATTTATAAAAAAAAAGAGGTAGTATTTATTTTTGGACAATTTCTCTTTGAGATTAATTTTTGCCATTTTTAAGTTAAAAAATCACCATTAATATTATATATCCCAATCTATTAGCTTACAAAACAAACGAAGGAAAATCAATTTTTTTTTTAATTATTGTTCTTTTATTTTTTGGCATTTCAAACAAGGAACAAGTCATTTGAAAATGGGAAATTTATATATAAAAAACAAAAATCTGGACCAAAATCAAAAACCCGTATTCTGAGAATACGTTTTATTTACAAATTGTCATTGAAAAACGTATTCTCAGAATACGTGTTTCAATGAAAAACGTATTATGCAAATACGTTTTTCAACGAAAATTACAAAAAAACGTATTCTCAGAATACGTGCTTTTTATTTATTTCCACAATTTTTTTTTTGTTTTGTTCTTGTCCACTTCATTTTTTCTTATTTTTTTAGGTAAAAAAACCTTCATCTCTATCCTCATTAATGAAGGTTATTATTGACAAAAAAAATACTATTAGTTACTGTGCAACTTCTCGAAACCACACTTATTAAAAAAGGAGAGAGTATTATACTTGAACAAAATACTTAAAACATTTTTATATCCATTTTTTTTATTGGGGAAGGTCCACTTTTGGTCCTCCATGTTTAGGGGGTATCCAGACTGAGTCCCTATTATGTTTTAGTGCCCAATTTTAGTCCTTAAAACAAAAAAATGTAGTCCCTATAATTGGGAAAAATCCACTTTTAGTCCTCCATGTTTAGGGTATCCAGACTTAATCCCTATTATGTTTTGTAGTCCCTTTACCTCAATTTATGTGAATTAACGGTCCATTTTTGCTCGACCGTTATGTTCTTTATTTTTTTAAAATTTGTTGACTAATGTCAACTTTGACCAAAGAAAAATAAAAGAAAATTTAAATGCTGAAAAAGTAAAATAAAAGACAGAAATAGTGAACTGCAGTGAAACAAAAAAAAAAAAAAAAAAAAAAAAAAACCCTAACCGCCTAGGGACTAAATCCGATCAAATGGATGGAAATGGTGTGGTATTTTGTAGATGTGAGCTGGTTGCAAAGTTGACTACATGCTGGAAGGATGATAATCTCGGTAGAAGATTCTTGAGTTGCCCTCTATATCCTGTAAGTACTTTCTGTGAACTTCAATTGAAATATGATAAGAAATGGTTAAAAAACAGAGGGTTGATAAGTGCAATTTTTTTCGATGGCATGACCCGGAAATGGGTGCAAGAGCATTAGCTGTGATTCCAGGCTTGCTCCGCAGCGCGAATGCTAGGGAAATAGAAATCAGACGAGCAAAATTTTAATTAAATTTAGTGCAATTTCTTGTTTTAGTTTAATTTTTTATCAATATATTTTCAGCATTTAAATTTTCTTTTATTTTTCTTTGGTCAAAGTTGACATTAATCAACAAATTTTAACAAAAATTAAGAATATCACAGTCGAGCAAAATGGACCGTTAATTCACAGAAATTGAGGTAAAGGGACTACATTTCTTTATTTTATGGACTAAAATTGGGCACCAAAACATAATAGGGTCTCATTTTTTTGTTTTAAGGACTAAAATTGGACACCAAAACATAATAGGGACTCATTTTTTTATTTTAAGGACTAAAATTGGGCACCAAAACATAATAGGGACTCATTTTTTTGTTTTAAGGACTAAAATTGGGCACCAAAACATAATAGGGACTCAGTCTGAATACCCCTAAATATGGAGGACCAAAATGGAATTTACCCTTTTTTATTTTATTATTCATTTAAGCCTTTCGTTTTCATTGTGTATTTCATCTATTTCCCTTGATTAAGTTTGTCTGCAGGTATGTTACTTGTAGGGCTACAACATCTCACATCACTCACAACTTTCATTGTTACGAACGAGTGGCTATAATAAGATGATGTGAGAGAAGATGAGGAGATGTGTGTGCAATACTGAATTTTATTCACGGAATATAGGATAAGCCCCGCACGACAGAATGTCATCCGAAAGGAATATTCGCATTTATCTTTCCAATGTTTTTTGTGGTTTCCTAAACCTTTTTCTTTTATCACTTTGATTTTAAACCTCGTATAACGTATTCGACTCTAAAGTGTTCCTATCAGCAGGGATTTGATATATTGGGGTTAGTACTTAAACAACTTGGGCTCCTAAAATTAATCATCAATATTTTCAGTTGTATTCATGTTTGAAGAACAACAAAGAGCTCCAGGTTAATACAACCAAATTAAAAAAAGAAACTAATAATAATGTGAGATAAAATATAACAAGATAAGTTAAATCCTAACCCCGTTCGATGTTTTAAACAACCATACAACCTGATTTTTTGTTTAAATAAGAACCCAAGGAAAATAAAAGAAAAGGAAAACAGTGTTATGAATGTACACAAGGAGTCAACTATTATTTTTTTTTACCTCATTTTCCTGATGTGGTGTAACTAAATAGGATTTCTTTGTCAATAATTCATTGCTTTTATTAAAATAAAAAATAAAAGTTCAAGAAGAGCACGACACATAATAAACGAAAAACTGTTAAGATTTTGGGAATAAAAAAATCAATAAAGTTAGGAGCGAAAGATGGTTTTGGAATGAGCGTTTATTTATAAAACGAAAAAAAAAAAAAAAAAAATATCTTATTATTTGATAGGCTACCGAACCTTAAAGCAGAAGTGGAGGATAAGAATAAAAATAAAATCGTATTTTATTACAGAATGACAATAAATACTTTTGCAAGATCAGAAGCACCTTACACCATGCTTCTGAGTACTAATAAAACGAAAAACAAAGGCAATTAAGAACACTAAAAAACTTTTTTATTTTTTTCTTAAGCCAAAAGTTGACAATCGCTCTTTCAAGTGTTTGTGAACACTTCCCAAGCAATCCCGTCGCATCAGACAGTTTTCACACAAAATTAATTGAAATGTAAGCTAGAATTGTAAAATCCACAATCAATTTTTACAGTAACTACAAGAAAAGTTTGCATTAACTACTGTTTTGGAAATAATATTAGCAAAAACATCTTTCACAAACACTTTTATAAATAACAATAATAAAATCTCTATAACATAGGCCAAAAAAAATATGCAGAATAAAAGTCTAGATACCTGGGCCTAAGTTTTGTCTCATCATCCCCTTCAATGAGATGGCCCAACTATCAACACTTGGGCCTGAGTTTTGTCTAATCTGAGAGAAGTATTTCACAGTTCGACCCAAGAAAATGAGTGCAACATTAGCTCCAAGCCCAAATAGAAGATCGAATTTTTTAGCCTAATCAACAGTGGTTATCTACAAGGAGGGGATGTAGTAATTTTACTGTTTTGTCATCCAGACGATATTATAATCAAATGTATGCAAACCACTTAAAAACAATGTTAGTGCATTTAAGAAGGTTGCACTAGCAAGAGAAATTATCTTATACAGCAAGGCCGAGCAATAGTTGCAAAAGACAACATCAAAGGTCTAAGCTAATGACAGAAAAAGCAACAATTTCCAAAATGATAATTATCTGAACAACATTTGTTAGGTCAATGCAAACCATGAGAGGGGGTTTCAGGCTTGAAATGTAAATGAAATATCTGCAGTTAGAACAAGAAAACAGATGCAGTTATATAATTATTTCAAGTGCAGATAAAAACCAAAGAAAGGTTTTATAGCTAAATAGAGAAACAACTTCCTACAGCAAGAAATGAATCACTAATTATATCACTGATTGAGCATGGAATTGAAATGTAATGATTCAGAAGATTCAGTATAGATTTAATACAACAATGGAATTGAAATAACAGTGTTGAAAAAATTATATAAAAAAAATCTATTCATCCTAATCCAGAAAACTACAGACAATTACAAGAGCCTGGAGTTGAATAATATCAATTATCATCTGGAGAAAGTATGAATTGTAGGATAGCTTCACACCATCTCATTGTAATCCATACACAATAATAGCTTAAGTTCACATCACTATGAAATCTTGATAAAAGTCAAACAAGTCAATAACCCAAATCATATTATGTACTATACTGAGAGAATCACCTGATTAGCAAACCCCCAAAACAGGACAGAGACAACCACACTACCCCAAAGCTCAGCCATAACATAGAACATGCAGAAACTCCAAATCCTCATAATAACAAGCACAAACCCAAATGCCCCGAAGAAGGCTATAAATGGCAGGATAACGGAGTAAAAAAGAGTATCTTTTGTCAACACATTAGCCAACTTAGCGTACGGCAGCATAAACCCAACAGCGATTGGCAAATTCACCTATGTTTTCAAGAAAGGTACTTGAACCTTTGGCTGTCACGACCAACACATCCTTAGTGTCCCTGAGGATTGTGTAATTGAACAAAATGCAAAAAACACATCATCCCGAGGGGTAATATTTTTTTTAAGGTCACAATCTCAATGCCCATAAATTTTGGCTCTTTTTTTTCTCCGTTCAAAGATTGCCCATCGGATGAAGCAGCTGCAGCCTCAGCTCTACAGAGAGGATAGTTTTCAGGCTTTTTTTTGGGTGACGGATGGAGGTTTTGCCACAAATCCTTGAAATTTTGAATAAGGGTTTGGAACAAGGGTTTCCTTGTTAAATTAATTTGATTAAGGGTTCCAAAAAAGAGCCACTATCTAATATCTATGAATTATTTAAATTATTCCAAACCCTATGTTGCATAAATTCGATGTTCCTAACCGAGCCCCAACACATACTTCGCCCTTTTACATAGGGGTGATATATTGTTACCCAAGCCTGTCCGGATAGGCTGTCCAAGTGCCCGAACTGCCCGTTTATGCTGTTCGAGTGCCCAAACTGCTCGGTTATATTAGGCGACATGTCCTAATCCACGTGTTGTTCTTATCCTCATAATATTCTTTCTTATTTATTAGTCTTTCTATTAGACAGTCTAATTGTTCGACTAATCTGATTCACCTCGAAGTAGAGAACCTTCTACATTAAGCTCGTACGCCATTCACCAGATCGATCCATCGGCAATTATACCTCTACGTCGAATTTCTATCAGGCCGTTCGAGGACCCCAGCTCGACCTGTCGGCGATCCTCACCATCTGTGACGTCACCATCGACATGATGACTCTCTGACTCCTCTAGCCCTCGACCTCCTATCGACTTGGTGGTTTACTTTATTCAATTGGTCCGCTTCTTGTGTTAAGTCGTTCTGGTATGGTATCTCATATTGCACGTTATTAAGAGAAAAAAAAATCTCAATATAAATAAAAATTAGAAGAAATAAATAACACCTGTAAACTTGTGTATACCTCATTAATTATTAAAATATAAAAATTTATAAATAATTAGTATATGAATACAATTAAAAAACTAAAAAAAATCAACTCTGCCACGGTCGCTTACATAATGAAATCGAGATTAAAGTAAAAATTTAATTATTTTTTTTTTCTCTTTTTTAGCTTATATTTATATTTCAGTGTTTTGATTATTTTTTTCTTGAAATATAATCACACGTGAAAAAGAGTATAACAATGTTAATCTTTCGAGTTTTAAATTAATAATTTATATTTTTCATTATTAAATCGATAGATGTTATCTTTTAAGTTTGAAACTGATAATTGACGATCTTTCGAGGCCTAGACTTATAAAAATTATACTATTAAATTGATAATTTAAATTTTTTCTAGAATCAAAATAATTTATCATTGAAATCCAAATTGACAATTGAAATTTGAACCTATCTTTGATGACCTAAATTGCTAAAATTATTTTATTTTAAATACTTGCACATTTGCACGAATAACAATACTAGTAACTAAAGATTCTCTCTCATGGGAGTGCGATATTTTCCAATTTAGGGTTTCCTATTCTGGTGGTTGTCATTTTCTCATTTCACGGATTTAGTGACTCTCATCTAACACACCGACGGTTTAGGGGCTGGTCAGTAGCATTTCTAAAGATAAAAGATGGAGACACCAACTCAGGAAGGCGGAGTAGATGGAGGATTAACGGAAGACATGACCCAGCGGTTACAGAAATTTTCACTGTCGAGGAAGGAAAATACAGTGATCGACATTAGGAGTGACGACATCAAATTGAGCGCGGAGGAATGTAGCCGAAGTTTAGTGGGCAAAATTATAGGCACCAGACGGGCATCTATTACGGGTTTGCGAAGGGCAATGATAGCTATATGGCGGATTCACCACACAGTGGATGTGAGGGAAATCAGTCCCAATTTTTTTCAGTTCATCTTCGAAGATAAGAACGATATGAGCAAGATGATGTCAGGTACAAATTGGATTTTTGACAATCAATACCTGATATTGCAGGAATGGAGGAAAGGGATCAATGATGGGGATAGTTGTTTTAGTGAATTGAGCATTTGGGTTCAAGTCAACCAGGTACCACTCGAATGGCTGAGCACAGAAGTGGGGATTAAAGTGGGGAAAGTGTTCAAGAGGGTGAAAAACGTGGGGATAGTTAATGCCGGAGTTAATGGAGGAAGAGTGTTAAGGCTATTGGTAGTACTTGATCTTGAAGAGTCTATCCCAAGATGTGCAGCTATAAGGCTAGGAGATCAAACTACCATGGTCACCTTCAAATACGAGAGGCTCGTGAATTTATACTATTACTGTGGCAAAATTGGCCACCTTTATAGGGACTGCAAAAGCAAAATGATAGATATAGCAAAAGAGGATGTTAAAGATAGGCAGTATGGGGAATGGCTGAAAACTTATGAAACCAGAGGGAATAGTCACTCAGGATTCCAGAGCAGATCAACCGAACATGATCAAGAGGGAAATCCAGGGTCATCCTTAAGACCAGATCTTCCTAAAGAGTCAATGCACAGACTTGTCAATCAGGGGGGAGTCAGTCCACTACCAGACACACCAAAAACTGTGGAAACCCCACACAACTTGAGTATAGTAGAGTCGAGTTCTCTTAAATAGGTTGCAACACCATAGAGTCAAAAGGCCCAGGAGTCTATGCAGGGAAAGCAGAAGGATAAAAATCAAGATATGAGGATTGATCAAGAGGATGTTATGGATGCAGAAGCTGCCGAGATTGAGGGACCTATAACTAAAATTATCATAGGACCTCAAAAAGGAGAGGAAGATTCAAACAAGCCAAAGACAAAAACATGGAAGAGGATCTCATCCAAAGAAGAGAGATTGTTGAAGAAACAAGAAGATGAGGGGGACATGGCAGAGATTGGAAATAAGAGAGGGAGAGCTAGCCAAGATTTGCAAATCATTGAGGAAGACAATATATTGGAGACAAGCAACAGTGCAAAGAAGACCAAGTACAATGACGAAGAGGTGGAGAAGGCTAGCCTAAAATGGCCCCAAGGTGAATCATGAGGGCTATGGTATGGAATTGTAGAGGTCTGGATGGACCCTCTACAGTTCCCCAGATCAAGGAGTCTCTGAAGACCCACCACCCCCATTTTGTGTTTATATCAGAAACAAAAAATTCAAATGGCTTTGTTTTTTCGGTTTGTAAGAAATTAGGTTTTGCTGATAGATGTAAAATTATTGATCCTATAGGCTTAAGTGGTGGTCTAATGCTTTTATGGGGTAAGGATGTGGAAATTATTCAAATCATCTGCCACTCTTTTTGTATAGCAGTAGAGTTTAAATTACCTGCTTATGAGCATTCTAGATGGGTTTCTTTTGTTTATCTGAGTACTGACAGAAGACTTAGAGAAGAACAATGGAGAGCTTTGGAGATCATGAAGCAGGCATGGGGAGATATTTGGTGTTTAGCTGGTGACTGGAATGACCTGAGCAAACCAGAAGATAAGCAAGGAGGAAGGGTGAGATCATAATCCAGCTTCTAGGGGTTTCAGTCCTTTATTGCAAATATGCAGATGGAGGAGGTGCACAAAAAGGGTTATCCCTTCACATGGGGTAATAACAGGGAGGGTGAAGGCTATGTTGAAGAGGCCCTGGACAAAGCATATGTATCACTTGGCTGGCTACAACATTACCCAATGACTCAAACTACTTCAGTTTTCAGAAGTTCCTCAGACCACTACATGCTGTGTATTGAAACTGATCCACACACTCAGAAAATCAAGAGGCGGTTCCATTTTGATAAAAGATGGGTAGCCCAACAAGGGGTTAAGGAGGTTATCCGGGGAGCATGGAATGTTTCTCAAGGGGGCACACCTATGTTCTATGTGAAAGAGAAGATAAAGAGGACAAGGTTAGCTCTGCTCTTATGGAGTAAGCATTTTAGGGCTGAACAGCTAGGGCACATTACAAGCCTCTATATGAAATTGGAAGAAATGAGACAAGAAGGAGGAAATACAAATTGGGAGGAATGGGATAGAGTGAAGAGGGAGATTGACAAGGCCAACAATTCAGAAGAAATATATTGGCAGCAGAAGGCTAGAACACAATGGCTGAGAGAAGGGGATCAAAATACTCGATTTTTCCATGCATTTGTGATGCAGAGAAGGAAGCAGAACACAATTTCCAGGCTAGTCAGTAGCCAAAATGAGATTTTCGAAACTAAAGAGGCCATTGAATAACATGTAGAGCAATCCTATGCTGAGCTGTTCAACACTGAGGGATCAAGGGGAGGGACTGAAATTCTTCAACATATTCCAACCTCAATTACAGAATCCATGAATAATGACCTACTGGCACCTGTAGAGGAAGCAGAGATTAAAATGGCACTTTTTTCCATGAATCCTAACAAGGCTCCTGGTCCTGATGGTATGCCTGCTCTTTTCTTTCAACATTTTTTGCCCATTGTTAAATATGATATCTGTGAAGCTGTGTGTAGCTTCTTTGAATCTGGTAGATTGTTGGCATACTGGAATCACACCTTGATTACATTGATACCTAAATGTGCTAATGCTTCATCTCTGAGTCAATATCGGCCTATAAGTCTTTATGCAGTGTTTTACAAGATCATCTCAAAAATAATTGCTATGAGGCTAAGACAGTGCATCAAAGATTGTGTCAGTGAAACACAGGCTGCTTTTCTGCCTAGTAGACAATTGAGTGACAATGTGGTCATTGCACAGGAAGGTATCCATTTTTTGAATAGGCACAGGTCAGGGAAACACTGCTATGTGGCAATCAAACTTGACATGATGAAAGCATATGACAGAGTAGAATGGAATTGCCTTAGTCTGACTATGATTCAAATGGGATTTGCCAAGAAGTTTGTTCAGTGGGTCATGGAGTGTGTATCCTCATTATCTTTTTCTTTCTCTTTGAATGGTCATATCTGTGGGAATATTGCTGCATCTAGGGGCTTGAGACAAGGGGATCCCCTGTCTCCATATCTGTTTCTATTGATCTCTGAGTTGCTATCTGCTATGATTAGAGCTGAGGAGACTAGAGGGAGATTCAAGGGTCTATCTGTGGCTAGAGGGGCTCCTATCCTCACCCATTTATTGTTTGCTGATGATTGCTTGGTGTTTTGTAAAGCAGATACTTATCAAGCTCGAGGACTGGTTGATTTACTGGCTAGATACCAAGAATTCTCTGGTCAAAGAGTAAACTTAGCAAAATCCTCAATTTTTTTTAGCAGGAACACCACAGCTAGTGTCAAAGCAGATATTTGCAGAGTAATGGAAGGGATCAGACCAGAGAGTTCTACTAGGTACCTGGGACTTCCTTTAGGGATTGGCCAATCAAAAAGAGAGATTTTTGGCTATGTGACTCAAGCAGTTCATAAAAGAGTAACAAGCTGGAAGAATAAGTTCTTATCCACAGCAGGCAAAGAAGTCTTGATAAACTCAGTACTCAGTGCTCTACCTATCTTTGTGATGAGCTGCTTCAAGCTACCAGAGGGGGTCTGTAAAGATATAGCAAAAATATTTGCCTCATTTTGGTGGAGTAAGGGGAGGGAACATGATCCAGGTATTCATTGGAGAAGCTGGAAGTTGCTAACCATTGACAAAGGGCGTGGAGGTTTGGGCTTTAAAGACATTAGTATTTTCAATGAGGCACTTTTGGTCAAACAACTATGGAGAGTGATCAAGTATCCTAATCTGCTGATGAGTAAAATTTTGAAAAGTAGATATTTTCCCAAATGTTCACTTTTTTACTCTGTGTTGAAGTAGAATTCATCTTGGTTATGGAGGTCATGGTGGAAAGTGAAGGGCTTTCAGCAACAAGATCTGCAAGTGGAGGTGAGAAATGGGCAGTCACTTAGGGTGCAAGACCACAATTGGGTGCCTGGGATGATTATGAGAGGACCACAGCTGAAAACTCAATACAAAAATCAGGAACTATGGATATTTGAATTGATCAGTGCCAATGGCAGACAGTGGAATGAGCAGAAAGTGATAGAGATGTTTGAAGTTGAGGATGGTGAAGCTATTCTGCAGATTCAAACTTTAAACCCGGATTTAGAAGACAAGTGGAGATGGTGTTTCAACAGTAATGGGAAATTTTCAGTAGCTTCATCATATAGATATCTGAGTAAGAAGAAACTGCTGGCACTTGATCTGGCAGAAGGGAGCACCACTGCTGTTAGGAACAAAATGGTGAGGATGAGGAGCTGGAAACTTAGAGTTAAAGGTAAAATCAAGCACTTTATTTGGAAATGCTTCTCGGGGCTTTTACCTGTTAATGTAAATATAAGGAGAAAGGAAATTATCCTTGATGTGGTGTGCAAAGGCTGTGGGAAGGAGGAGGAAACAATTGAGCATGTATTTCTTAAATGTGACAGAGCTAAGAGAGTATGGAAACATGCTCCTCTCTGTTGGAATTATGATCAGGGGGATTCAACTCAGTTTGTAGATTGGTGGGGAATGATATGCAGTGTGGATGATTCAGAGGTTTCTGAAGCCAGAATAGAATTAACTACCTACATTCTATGGTGGCTTTGGAAATCCAGAAATTTATGAATGTTTGAAGATGTTTGGAGATCGGAAATGGGAATTCTCAAAGCAGCTATAGGAGAGTGGCAAGAGATGGGGAATGTGCAGCTGATAACGAGCAGAGGAGATCATGAAAACCAAGCTAGGTCTACTCGTTGAGTAGTACAGTGGAGTGGTAGTTATGCTCTTTTCTGTTTGGGTTTTAATTTTTCTGTGCAATTCTTATTTTAACTGGGAGGTGCAATGGGTTTATTGCCTCTGGTTATTGGTAGACTTTGGTATTTGTATTTTTAGGCTACATGAGCATTTGTGTAGCTTCCCTGGCATTAGCCCTCGGCTTTGTTTCGAGTCTGTACTCGTCTGTATTGGAACTTATTCCTTGTACTTTTGCTTTGGTTTGTTAATGAAGAGTTCGCCTAATGTTCTAATAAAAAAACAATACTAGTATAAATAACAATATATTTTTTTTAAAATTATTTGAAATTTAAAACCAAAATGTCTATTTTTTTTTTTAAAGTAAATTGTTTATTAGCATACATATATTACACAAGTGTTGTACTCAACTAGTTTATACTTCATTACAAATTTTCTAAGAACATTTTGCAAATTGTGTTTTTGTCGTAACATCCATGATAATTGCACTAACCATTCTCTCAACCACTAATTGTGTTTTAATATTTCAAATGCCAATTCAGACTTTTGTGATTCGATGGAAACAACTGGGATTAAGCACGCACATATTGTCTTTCTCTCTCACATTCAAAGCTGAGGAGAGAGAAGGGAGAAGAGAATAAAAAGACGCCGGCGAGAAGAGAATTACAAAATTCACAGAGGGTCGGAGAAAATTTGTATGAATCAATTAAACCCTCAGAGGAGACCGACGGCGGCGTTTACCGGTGGATTGGCCTCGGCAGATGGCAGTTACGCCTTCCGTTGCCGTCTCAACTGGTTCTGACATCATACCGATCTCGCATTTCCATAGGTCCAATCCAACTTGAGTACTCTTTACGAATAATTTTTCTTTTGGGGGAGAAAAATGTTGACCAAGGGCGGCTGGTGGTGGGAGAAGGCGAGGAGGAGTATAAGGACGGTTTATTTCATGGTAGCCATGGTCATGTCGCTGTTGGTGGTGTCTTTGCCGGTGGTTGTGGCGATCATTGACGCCATTTTTCCATGCCTTTTAATTTCTAGCTTCACGTGCGTCAAATGTTATAGTTACAAGGAGCATTTGAAAAGATACACCTTTAAGAGCTCGCTTATGGATATTCCTCTTGTTTCCATCGTCAGATCTATCATCATTACATGTAGGCTTTCTTTCTTTATTTTTCTTTTCTTTTTTGGTTGGCTGTGGGGATATTAGCTGAGTTTGAAATTGCCATTTTTTTTAGGTTTAGTATGTTTGCTTTCCTTTCAGTGCTGCCATTAATTGTCTTTTCTGCCTTTACTTATATTGCTGTTGTGCAGTAATCAACTGATACGGCTAATGTAGCACATTTTTAGATTTAAACTAACTCTGCCTCATTGATTGGTGTTTGTGATTCCGAACTCTTAAATTAGATTGAAGACTTTGGGTGCAATGATTCTTGTCATGAAAATGTTATTGTGAATATTAAAGAAGTTTTATTTTTTATGTCCTTTTATTTTTTAGCTGAAATGCAATTGCACTCATGCTGGAAATTTCATTTATAGCTGAAAATAAAGGGCACTTTTCTTTTCTTTCATTTTTTGATAAGTTTTATCACGATTCAACATCAAATACCATATCTTTTCAAGTGGTATCATTGTTTCAAGTATTATGACCTGAAGTATCTGCAATTATTGAGCTCTATCAAGCTTGATATCCAATGAAAACATTTTTTTTGAGAACTTTGTTATTTTGAAAGATGATTTGGTTATTAATTGATTTGAAAAATGAAACAGGTGTATATACGATGTGTGATGGTCCAGCACTGTCACACGGCCCCTATTTAGGAACCGTTACTATTTGCTCCTTGGTCTCGATTTTGCTTCTTTCAATCAAGGCTTGTTTCTTCACCGTTAACTTTCAGCTCATGGACGAAGCTTCAGTTTCTCTCTCAAGGAAAAGGCTCCATCTGAAGAAATCCTGGGGAATGCCTGTCTTGTTTCTCTCTTCTGTGGTCTTTGCTCTCGGGCACATTGTCGTGGCCTATCGGACTAGCTGCAAAGCTAGGAGGAAACTCATTTTTCACCGTGTTGATCCAGAGGCTGTAAGTTTCATGAATATTCCTCTGTTGAGTTTAATCCGTTAGATACAAGTCTGTTAGACATGCTCTGTGTTTGTTGTATATTATTAGGTCTCCAAAGCTAGTTGTGTGACTTAGTATGGTAGTTGACAGATTTTTGTTTGTCATATTGTTGCTAACTTGATGATATCTAGTCCCAATTTGGTTCCCATGACAATATTTGATTTGTTCTCATTCCAGAAAGAAAGAGCAGCAGACTTTCAAAATTGCAATGAACACCTGGGATTGATTTTTTATTTTTTTTCATTTACCC
>BKCP01004516.1:1205388-1249370 GCA_008636005.1 Striga asiatica | reverse complement strand
AAACCCATCCATCCAACTTCACCCTAAAAAATAAAACTGAAAATGTAGTCAATGGGGGATTGGAGAACAACTACAAACAAAAAATTTGGCAGACGCACATGGAAATATTCAATTTTGTTTTGTGGGATAATTTTTTTTTTAATGGAACCTAATGAATACATATTTTCAAATTCAAAATCTACTACTTATGTAAACTATAAACTCTCTTCAGTTTATCAATATAATTATATAATATCAATAAATTATTTATACACAAATTTTAATAAAATTTGTTATTTATTCACTCACATATTTTTAATATCCATCGGTTTGGTAATACACCAATTTGACCACTATTTGTAGATAAAATGATTTCTTTCACTTCTGAATCCCATCCTCAAAAATCTCTTTTCGTCTTATGAACTTTAAGGTGTATGAAGTTTCAGATTTTACGAACGAGAGAGCGGCTCTGCGAGAGTGTATCACTTTGGGAATCCCAACAATTTGTTTAATCGATACAAATTGTGACCCCGACCTTGCATTTATATTATATTAATTTTAAGTATATTTTAATTCATATTTAGTCTTCACTCACAAACTCAAAATCAAATCCAAATTTTTACTTAATCAATTTTTTCCAATCTTAACTCATTATATATATATATTTTTTTTTTTTTCTATTTTGCAACGATAGAAATAACATTATAACAACTTTTGAACAAAGTTAGTACAATGGATACAAACCCGAATAAACCACCTCAAACTAAGACGAAACAAGGAGGACTCACATAACAGCTGGCCTAGAATAACAAACAACCACAAGCGAAGCTGCAAAAAGCAAGAATCCTTGGCTATAAACACAGCAAATTCACAAAACACCAAAAAAACGATTAAAAAACAAATATAAACTTACACCTAAAGAAGGACAAAACCATAAACTGATCTACGCTAAACACTCTAACCCTTCACCTGTTGAAATGCTTGTCACTCCTTAAGAGCCTTCTTGATCAAGATCTACTTTGGCATCCACAGTCCTTTAAACAGCCACATGTTGCGGGTTTTCCACAACACTAAAGTATATAGGCGGTCAATTGAATCTTATCCTAAAATTTTGTTGATCCATCTAGAGCACAGATTTGCCACCACTATTTCTTGAAGTTGCATTCATCCCCTGAGATGCCATCCCAATTGATTGGGGCTATCCTCCAGACCTTTTTTGCTCTCTGGTATCTGAAGAACAAGGGCTCAATTGATTGTTCCTCCTCTCCACAACCTTTGCACAATACCTCAATCTCCAAGCCTATTTTCTTCAAGTTTAAGCTGACATGTAAAATACCAAAGAAACATCTCTAGATGAAGTTCTTTATTTTACCTTTAATCCTCAGTTTCCAGCTCCTCAGTCTGGCTTGTTTCTCCTTCACTGTTGTTGAGCTACCTTCAGCTACATCCATCCTCTGCACTTTATGTTCAATCAGGTAGGCATAAGTTAAGGATACTGAGAACTTACCTTTGTTTTCCAGCCTCCAACTCCATTCATCCTCTTTGTCGGGGTTTATAGAATCAATCTGCATAATGGCTCTGCAAACATCTGCATTAAACAATTGAGCTAGGAGACTCTCATTCCAGAATCTGCCATCTGCCTGTCAACAAGTCTCTGACCCAAATTGCTTCAGTTCTGTTCCCCAACAACATATTTGGTTTCAGCTGACCCAGAGATAGAATTCAATTAGAATCATTTATCTTTGTTTTGCAGCCATTTCCAATTTTAACTTTGACTCCTGCCTCAATTATCTGCTTTGTATCCATCCAACAATTTCACAACCAGGAAACATTTTGTTTTTTGGAAGATTCAAAGAAAAAGCAATTCGGAAAGCATATGCGTTTCAAAATTTTACTTAAGAGAAGATCTGGCTAAATATTAATTCTCCAAAGCTGCTTGCAAATTAAAGCCTCATTGAATAAGCAACTATCCTGAAACCCAAGTTCCTCTGAAACTTTAGGTAGTGTTAAATTGTTACGGACTCTCCAGTGAATTCCCCTCTTTTGTTTATCCCCTTTGCTCCACCAGAACTGAGCACAAACCTGTTTATTCTTTGCAAAAATGTGATTGGCAAAGACATTGCAAATATTGCAATGGATTTAGACTGCTTTAATAAGTACCCCTTTTCCAGCTGAGTTGAGGAACTTGTTTTTTTCAACTATTAATTATTGTTTTCACAGCTTCTAGTATATAACCAAATGCCTTCTTCTTGGATCTCCCAATTTCTAGTGTCAAGCCTAGATATCTTGTTGAATGGTGAGCAATTATTCCTTGAAGGGTTTCACAAATGTTTACTTTCACTTGCTCTAGAGTTTTCCTACAAAATAAAACAACTGACTTACTCATATTCACCTTCTGGCCTGTAAATAATTTGTATTTCTCCAATAGACTTGTGATAAGAACATCTTGATGGGAATCAGCCTTACAGAAGAACACAGAGTCATCTGCAATAAGGAGGTGTGAGATAGTATCTTTTGAAATTTTCTATCCTCTATAGTCTATACATCCCTCTCTCAGCAGTATAATTAACCAGCACGGATAAAACCTCTGAAACCAGGAGAAAGAGGTAAGGGGATATATGATCTCCCTGCCTCAACCTTCTAGAGGAAGAAATGAATTTTCTTACTGCTTCATTAATGTTGAAAGAGTAAGTGGGAGTGGAAATAATTTTTTTATATCATAAAATAAATATATATTAAAATAAAATATATATTAATATAATCGTGTTAGCGAGATATATATTAACTAACTTACATGCTAGCCTTAACAGAGCCAGATTTAATGTTCTGTTAAAGAACACATTGATTAAAAGAGATGGAAAATTGACGATCCAACTTATTTTTGGGGGTCAAAACAGCCATATCATATAAAATTGACCCATTTAACATCTCTATTCTTCCATCACACAACTATTTACTAGTTTAAAACTATTAAAATAACACCAATTATATTTTGTTTAACAAATTATGGCATAATTATCAAGAAAATAAATAAATACACACGAATATAGACAAAACTTAAAAAAAAATATGAAAAATTTCTGCTTATCTCATTTTTATTTTTGTATGTGATTGTAAAAAAATCTAAATAGATAAAATAAATAATATTTTTCCATAATTTCAATATGTTAGATTTTAATTGTAATGAGATAAATATATATATATATATATATATAGAATCTGGATCATATGAGAAAGGAAGTTGGTGTAAGAAATAAGAATAAATCTGGACCATATGATCAATCATATCAATGGTTATGATGAAGTCAAACTATGGTCAATCATTAATGGCAATCTAGTAATTATTTGATCATAATGGGTCAAATATGCACATTTGACCAATAATTAAGGGTAAGTTAGTCATTACACATATATTATGTGGGACCCACACATCATTTAATATCTATTGTCTCTCTCTCATCACCGTACTCTCTTCCTTCACAATCCGTTGCACACACACACACACACCACGGCGGCAGACACCACGAGATCCGTCGGATCCAGCCTTCACACAGAAACCCGCCGCCGCAATTCCCGCCGCCCTGCGCGGCCACAGTCCACCGGTGCATCCCCCCATTGTAGCGGCGCCGCCCGCCGACGAGACTCCGGCAAGATGGCAGCGACTCGATGCCGACAACGGCCACTCCGACGTCGTCGACTGAGACCTGGAAATCCTCCGCCATATTCTGGCCTTCATCAACTGCAGCTCGTCGCCGGTATCGCACACAAACAAACACACACTCAGCTCCGGTCGATGTCCCAGCCACTACCATTCCCGTCACCGGCCGCACCACCCGATGGCTATGAGAGGAGGAGTTGCACAGTGGACCGACGCCGCTGAGTGCGGCGGCGCCGGGTTCTGATAATTACAGTATATGGTCGGAGCAGATGCCAAATCGCAGCCGATGGAACGACTAGCGAGGTCGACGAAGGAGTCAACGAGCACGGTGATCTGACCGGACGTGGTCGGCGGCGGGAGTGACGGCCGGAACTGGACAGGCGACGGCGGCGATTTGAAGGGAGAGAAAGGCGACGGAGGGATTTAACCTTTTCCTGTTCACAAATCTATTTGGGGAAGATGAAGTTGATTTGGGGATGAAATCAATTAGTTGATAATTGCCATTTTTTAAAATACTTTAATTATAATATAAATAAGTTAGTAGAGGAATTATGAATTATGAATAGCATGAGCTGGGACGAGATTTTACAGATCTGGTATTGGGGCATATTTTTGAAAATTAGACATGGTGAGGGGACTTTTCTGCAATTCTTAACTTTTAATATATTTACAATTTAGTACTTAGGGCCAATATGTAAGATAATGAAAGTTAAATAAATGCACAATAATTATGAATAAGATGCACAATATTGGTTGGGAAGATGCACAATAAAAAAATAATAATATTTTTACATAATAATAATAAATAATAATAATAGAGATTTTTTGTTATCTAAATAAATTAAAGAAAACGTCGAAAACTAATTGACATAATCGAGTTTTTTAATGTAAAAAGTGATAACTGAACCGAAATTTTACAATTCGAAATGAAAAGTTTGGTTTTGACATAAACGGTTTAATTTTTCGGTTAACATAAATAATCGAAATAACTGACATAAATTATATTATAAAAGAACACGATTAGTAATTATATTGCATTTTATATTATTTTTTAATTAAAAAAATTGTATATATATAAACGAAATATAAGGTGCAATCTAAGAAGTACTAAGGTGCAATTCGTACATCACTATGGTGCACGGCGTCGGTCTGTATTGTGCAGGTTGAACCAACCAATCTTTTGTACAAATTTAAACTATCGATTAACCTAGTTAACCGAATTGACGTAAATAATTGAAATAAATTATTAATTGAATTAACTTTATTTATTCGATTGGGATAACTGAATTAACTTAAATAATGAAATTATTTATTATTTATAAATCATATTAGTCAAATTTTTAATATTTGTGCAAAAATATAGTTTTATGGTAATGTTCATACCGGTACGTATTAATGTGCATTCTTTCTGACACTATTGTGCAACATGACAGACAATAATGTGCATCTCGTTTAATAACATTGTGCATTCAGCAACAAAGACTTTTTTATGTGCAAATAAGAACTAAAATCAAATTGAAATAATCAAATTAATGTATTATTTATATTATAAAAATTTATTTATTATTATTTTATATTATTTTTACATTTTATATTAATTTGATTTTTTATTTATTATTTAATATACATGTATATAATAAAATATAAAAATAATATTTTTAATAATTTTTATTTTAATTAAAAATATTTAAAAAAAATATACAGTTTAAAATTTTTAAATAATGTGTAATTTAATTAATATTATTGTGCACTTATCAAATTATTTATAAAATAAAATATATATTTAGTAGCCACAATTTGTATTTAATATTTTTTATTGTTGTTTGTCAAAAATTAAAAAAAAAAAGTATATACATATAATAAAACAATGTTTTTTATTGTATTTCGGTCGGTTCTGATATTATTATTATTTATT
This sequence comes from Striga asiatica, assembly GCA_008636005.1. Taxonomy (NCBI): domain Eukaryota; kingdom Viridiplantae; phylum Streptophyta; class Magnoliopsida; order Lamiales; family Orobanchaceae; genus Striga; species Striga asiatica. The sequence continues at coordinate 1,243,818 of BKCP01004516.1, read as the reverse complement.
TATATTTTATCAAAATCGATCTGAAGTATCTAAAATTGTAATATATTGTGAAAGTGATCGTTGTCATGCTAATGTGCATTACCAAACGAATTAATGTGCATTTAATTTAGTATTATTGTGCATTAAGATAATCGTTAATGTGCATCACGATTATTACCAAAAATTAACTGAAATGATTGAGTTATCCGATTGGTTAATCAAAATAACGCAAATAATTAAATAATTTATTATTTGTTATTATAAATAATACATTTAATATTTTCATATTTTATATTAATGATGGTTGAAAAAAATATAATATATATATGTATAAAAAATGTAGACAATTATAATGTGCATATAGTTAATCAATTTTGTGCAATTTGCTTAGTATCAATGTGCATTTATTATACTTGTAAATTACATATTTGACCAAAAATGTAACATAACTAAAATTATAGAAATTGCAAATAAGTCATTGAGACTTGTCAAATTTACAAAAACCAACCCAGCCCCAAATTGACTAAAATTATAGAAAACGCAGCAACAGATCTGGGAGGGAATTATCAAATGTTAATTCTATTCATCCTCCATNTAACCAAAATTTAAAATATGATTTTTAACATAAATATTTCTCGCTTAAGCTTATATCACCATTTTCACTTTGAAAATATAGCATTTATCATTATTTAACTCTTAATTAATTTATATTCTACCATTATTTTATTTTTCTATTGAGAAAGGAGAAACGCGTAGTTTAAAGATCATAATGATTCATGTGAAAAATGTTAAAATAATAAAAATATTAGATATGGAAATGACTAATTTCAAATTTTGAGATTTATATAATAAAAAAGTTGTTGTCATCCATTTTTAAACATATTTGCATTTTAAACAGATTTATTGACACATAAATGTTTATAGGAAAATAGAACATATAAATTGTTCCAAGAAAGTGAACAATATTTTTACCTACAATTTTAGAAATTAAAGTGAACAATAAGAAACTAAAAAAGTATAAAGATATTTAGACATACAAGTTTGAAAAATAAATTTCACGCGATAAGATAAATAGCCAATTTTAAATCTCATGCAAAAAATTTCATTTATAAGCAAGTCAAACTATTTAAACCAAAAATCATTTTTTCACTTTTAAATTAAATATCAACCTCTTTCAATAAATATAAATTTTAATTTTATTTTTAAGAGTATGAAATAATTATAACATTATAACATAAGTATAATCTATATATATATTAAAGCAGAGCAGCTGCCAAATTCCCGCTCAAAATCTGCATACAATGTTTGCACATTATTTGATAATAACTAATCTCCTCTTAAATTTGCCTGCATTAAATGTTTGAATATTAATAGATAATAACTAATCTCCTCTTAAATTTTGAATTAAATGCCCACTTAGTATTAAAATTGAGAATAATGAATACATACAAAATTTTAGTTTAGTATTAAATTTAAGAATAATGAATACATACAAAATTTTAGTCTTTGTTTCATGTATATTAGGGAAGCGTGCCCAACTCCTAATTTTTTCTCTATCTTTGTTTTTTCTCAATGTGATAATGTACACTTTGACTTGACAAATATGAAATTACTTTATTAAAACAAATTTCAAACCTAATAAAAAATAATGTATTTATTTTCTATTAAATTAATCATAATCTCCTAATGGGGTAAAAATTTTGTTTTATAGGTCTAACATAGAACATATTTGTTCTAATAAATATAAATACTTTTATAATAAAATACTTTACCTTGAAAAATAATGTTGTTTAAAATATAATGTGAGCACAAATATTTGAATTAAAAAATGGTGGAATATTTTATTAATAGTTACACCGACTTATAAGTAATCTTTTCTCTCCAAAAACTACTTTAATTATCAATAAATAAACTTTGTCAACTTTTATATATGTATGATCTACAATTAAAATAATAATTATAATTATTTATTACAAATAAATAAATAATTATACATTGGGAACTTTCACCCTAATTACCATAAAAATAAATTTATAAAATTAATTTGTTAATTTCTATATAGATAATTCTAACAACAAAACATAATTAATTGTTATAAATATTTATTTATCAATAATTACTTAATATAAATTTGCATTCTAATTTTACCTTAATTATTTTTATATTTCTTCCTTTATGAGTAACATAATTATTTGGGTAAGAAAAAATTTATATTATTATTAACAATGCCTCAAAATGTGTATTGCACATGTCATAATATTAAAATGTGTATTGCACATGCCTCAATGTGTATATCATTAAACTATCTATAATGATAATTCTACTTTTTTTAATTAAGTCTTTGTACACATAATTAGTTTTTATTGTTTGAATTATCCATGTAGGATTTAACAAAATTATTTCAAAGCCATGAATATTAGCGTGCAAGTCCCAATGTACAATTAAGTACTCCCTTCTATTTTTATTATTTGTTATCCTAGCTTAATTGATCATTTGTTAAATAAATGTCGTTTTGGCTATTTTATACATATTTTTTCATTATTACCCTCATCTAACTAATAAATACACTATGTCTTTTCATATTTGCTCTCCATCTTTTCTCAAATCATCAATCTCTATTCTCATTAATGAGGGTTATTATTGGCAAACCAAATATTTTTAATTATTGTGCAATTTCTCAAGATGATATTTATTAAAAATAGGAGGGAGTATAAACCTAATTATTTACTTGAACAAACAATTATGTTATTTTTTTAACGATTTATCATAGTTAGAAATGTCAAAATTTATTTCTAGATGATAAATGTAGTTTTTGAGGATTTTTTACCAAGCTACTTACTTCTATATATAAATATATGTGGGTATGTGTGTGCGTGTGCAATATACACTTTGAGGCATGTGCAATACACATTTTGAGGCATTGTTAAAAATAATATACACAAACTATACTGTAAGGTGGTTATATCTATTTTAATTATAATAAAAGAGTACCAATAGTTTACGACTTGATAAAAATAACATGGTCATTATTGGTGATATTTTCAAATATCTAAATTTTAATACAAAATTCATTCATATGGTTAGTAACAAATTGCAAACTTACACAACTGAATTTCATATTTGTTTATTTTTTTTTTATTTTCTAATAAATTATTTTAAGAATAATAAAAAACAAAGATATAGAGAGATAGAAAAAAGTTATATCTATTATAATTAAAGTAATTTATTCTAAAAGGAATAAAATTTTAAAATAAAATAAAAAGCACCGTCTACCGGTATTAAGGATGAATGTGCATGTCCATATAAAATATATATCGAAAACACATAATAATCTTTATATGGACAAAAAAATTATTAATTTAGGTTTCTTTTACAAATATCAACCATGAATATGAACAAATGAAACAAAAGAAAAAACAAAATATAAGAAAACTTAGAATTCGAACATGACATCAAAACTAATACATGATATCTCATAACTGATATTACAAAAATAAAAATGATAACACACAAATAGGGAGAGTGACAGGATTTCAAAGAGGTATAACTCATGACTTTAACTGTGAAGACTGAAGAGAAAACTTATATTGAATTTGGGTTGATTGAAGGTGTTGATTGGCCCGAAATATAAAGTTTGTTTACTTTATTTATTTTTAGTTAGTAGAATTTACTTTTTTTTGTCAAAATACTGAATAGGCCATCTAAACACGTTCATACATTTTTTTTATTATTTTAATTTTTTTATTGGTCCATAATTATACAACTATAATTTCTGAAAAAAGGCATAACAGTTTAATATTTTATTTATAGAATGATGGAAATATAATGACTTTTATCAAAATATTACGACAAATAAAGTTCCGCAAGACATACGACAAATGCGACAGCTATTTTATTTATTTTTATCATATATCACATGTGTTAGTTTTACTTTTTATCATTTTAGAGCTATATATTACAATTTAAATATTTTATTCTTATTGTTTAGCAAGAATTCTCTCAATGTGTAATTCTAACAAAGTAAGTTAAATTATGATTATCGTATATTCAATGCAAAATAAGTGTTTGCTATTGATCGATACATTGACATTTATCATCTTGATCGTTACCTTAATATGACCTGAAAATATACAGAAAAAAAATCATGAAATTATATAGTAAATTTTTTTGATATATATAGACATTTGTACTTTTGTTTTTCAACTTTTAGATGGACATATATTGACACATATTGTATACAAAATAAATATTAGACGATTTAGTTCTTGAACATAACATCGGAATTTAGTTTTATTTATGGGTAAAAAATAGACTAATATTGTGGAGTTATATTTATATTAAAGAAAAAAAAAAAAATGATAATAAAAAGAGTGAGAGAATTTCAAGTCTCAACCATAAGAGATGAGAGAGAAATAGTGACGATATAGTTTTGACTCAGAAGAATGAATACGACAATGTATATTTATCATCCAATTATTTAGTAGATTTTTTGTTATCTATGAGACCTTTTACATTGGTTTTGGTTCTATTTGATTGAATTGTTTGATCCCAAAATAAATAGTTTTTTAAATTTATTCATTTTTAGTCGATATTATTGTTTATTGAGACCAACATCTGAGGTCATTTAAATGGTTGTGATTAAAGTGATTGCCCTTATTTTAATTTATTTATTTATTCATAATTATGCATCTATAAATTTTTATGAATAAAAATGGCATAATGTATTAATTATTGTTAATTTTTTGTTATTATAACACATGTTTTGTTAAGAGAATGATGCGAATACAATATCACTACTAAATTGTTGCAATAAAGTTCAATAAGGCTTACTATAATGCATCAACTACTTTTTTCTTATAATATATCATAAATGTTAGATTTATAAAAATAATATACTCTTTTATAATTTATATAATATATTTTAAATGTATTTTGTTTTATCTTATGGAAATTTTATCAAGGTTCACTTCCAAAAATTATATTAAATTCTATTTCACATGAGTTGCGCGCAAAAAATAAATAAATTTGTTATTGACATGAACTTTAACGATTATTGTGCATATTTGTAAGTTTACAAAAGGTGATCCATCTTGCAAGTCAGTCTGATCAGCATCAGACTTATTTGGCAAAAAAAACTAATTAGGTAATTAAAAAAAGAAAAAAAATATGTGGACCTAATTTGAAACATGCAGTTCAAAATTGAGTCACTTTGTTTCTTTATTTTAAGTATTTAATTTATATTTTTTAATTGGATCATATTTCTACATGTTGATTACAATTATTTTATATCAGTTTACCTATATAATAGTAACTAGTACGACATCCGTGTACTACACGGGTTGTTTGTAAAAAAATTTAAAACATAAAATCATAGGAAAAATACATGTTATCATATAAAAGAAAAAAATAAAATTACCAAAGTCGATATTATTTCAAATTCTAAAAAATGTCTTTGTACATGTACAACATTAATAGTTATTATTTAACTGCAGATAATGCAACATAAAGTTGACTGACTAAATGCAGGATCAAGCAAATACATCCGACGTTAGACAATGCCTACTTGACTCTTATTAATAGTCATCTCGGAATGGTCGCTTGAATTTTTTCACCCTATAAGAATATAATGAAATTCATATTATTAGAGAAGACAAGAATATAATGAAATTAGTATTATTAGAGAAGATTAGATTATTTTTTTAAAGAATTTATTATAAAACAGAAGAATATTAAATAATAGTGTACCTTTTCGTCTAAGACTCAAATCTCCATTGCAACGGTAATTTCCGATTACCGAGAATCGTTTTCGAAATTTTTTCGGATTTGGAGGCTAAACGGAAACGGTAACGGTAACCAGAAAAACGGAAATGAAAACGGTAAAATAATTCGAAAATGAAAACGAAAACGGTTTAGCCCTTTTTCGATCGTTTTCGAAAATTACCGTATTTAAACGGTATTTTACCGTCGGTAATACCGGCCGAACTCATACTAGGCTCACTTTTAATTATAAAGCCCAATCCAAATCCCAAATGGGCCAAATGCCCAAATCCCCTTCAGCCCAACCCTGTGCCCAAATCCTGAAATCCCCTTCACCCCTTTCGGTCTTCACTCTCGAAATCCTGAAATCCCCTTCAGCCCAACCCTGTCATCTCTTCCATCGGCCGACGACCATCGCAATTCGCCGCGCCTGCTCGTCGTCACTCCCGTCACCTGCTCGTCGCCGCCGCGCCCCACTCCCATCAACGTCGCAACCGCACCACCCGCTACAGGCTCCAGCTGCCGCCGCCTACCCCACTTTGAATTCACGCCAATAGTTATGGAGCCACCAGAAAAACCTGGACATCCTGGTCTTGTCACCGGAGCTCAGAAATCGGCGAAAGACTCCGGTAAGCTTCGTTTGATTTGTGCGATTTTGGTGAATCTGTTAGGGCTGCGATTTTGGCTGCGATTTTGGTGAATCTGTTAGGGCAAATCTGTTTGTGCGAATAGTGTTAGCAAATTTTTTTGCAAATTTTGGGAATCTGTTTTGTGAATTTTGTGCGAATCTGTTTATGCGAATAGTGTTAGCAAATTTTGGCAAATCTGTTTGTGCAAATAGTGTTAGCAAATTTTGTTTGGCTGCAAATTTTGTTGCAAATTTTAGCAAATTTTGTTGCAAATCTGTTACGCCAATAGTGAATCTGATATTCAAATCGATCTGCCTATGTTTGTTAGCAGCGAATTAGGGATTCCAAATAGTATTTTCTTAGTACCAGAGTAGTTGTAACTTGTAAGAGAATTAAGTTAGAAATAAAAACTCTAATAAACTGTGACTGAGGAATCATGAGAACATTTCACGTGTAATCATTGAGGTTTATACATGTCTCTGATAGGTACGAGTTCTCATAAGGCTATTTGCTTGAAAAGTTAGTTCAACTCTTTACTTGTTATCATTCTTTGATAAAGTTCATATGAATTTAATAAGTGGAAATGTGTTTATTATGCACTGAGAAAGGTTCTGTGAGTAACTATAACAAAACATGCCTTTTCTGGCTTCAAAATTTGGAGATAAGAATGTAATAAACGAGATTAAGGCTGAAGCTGTGGTATCATTTATTTTCGAAAATACAAAATTTGGATGTTTTGTGGGATCATTTTAACAACTGATATTAGTTAAAAGAGTTTACATGAATTTCTATTCTTTTTAGTGATTGTTGCTGACTTGCAATTCCCCGATATCTGCTCAGTCTGTGTCCCCCGGCTTTATTGGAACTGTTTGTGCGAATTTGATGCAAATTTTGGGACAACATTACAACAATGAAAATTTGATGCAAATCTGTTTGTGAATCTGTTTCTTTATAAAATCATTGAGTTTCCAGAGAGACAACAATGACTTTAGGAATTGCTGCGATGTATGAATAAGGGCTTAACTAGATTATCGTGTTAACTTAAGTGAAAAAGCATATGCAGATTTTGGTGGGTGTTGCTTACTTGCTTTATTGGAATATCATATCCAGTTATCAACAATCGTTTATGTTAATATATTTGTTATAATGTTATATTTATCACAATTGATGAATTGAATACGGCTATGATTGGTTCAGTGAAGGGAAATGGACAGGATATAGGAGGGCAGGCGGGAGGGGGGATTTTTGAAGTGAATTCATATCTCTCATTGTTGTTTTTAGGAAAATATGTGAAGAATCAGCACAATAATTTAGGTTTATGAAGCAGAAGCAGAACATAAGATATTTAAAATTTAAGGTTCTAAGAAAAATATTAACTTGTGCTATTTAGTATTGTACATTGTTTCTGAGTTTATTTCTTTTAATTTGGGAGTTCTTTTGCAATTTAGTTCTTTCTTTAATATTTTGATTGATATTTGATAGGTACTCGTAACAAAATGATGTTGCCTTCAAGTGTAGCAAATCAAAGTTATAGTGTGTCTGCTTCCTCGCCAGCACCTGCTTCAACATCGATACCTTCATCTGAGGGAAGTTTAGTGCCAAGTGAAGCAGCCGATGGTGGTGGCACACAGGAGAGTCATGATGCCATCAATGTGAACAGTGATGTTGAGGAACAACCTGTTACCAAGAAGGCAAAGAAAACCACATCTGAAGTGTGGCAATACTTCACCAAGTACTGGGTGACAGTGGAGGTAAATGGCAAGCAGGAACAACAATGTTGGGCAAAGTGCAATTTCAAAGGGTGTAAAAACAGGACTAGCAAGCATAGAGCTGAGAGCAATTTTGGAACAACTGCTTTTTGGACACATCTTGCTAATTACCACAGTATAAAGAAAGGACAGCAGCAGCTCACAACAAAAAAAAAATAATGAGACAGGCATTGCAACAATCCAACCCTATAAATATGGTCAAGAAGCTAGCTTGAGGAAGTTCTACGAGGCAATGATTGTTCATGAGTATCCTTTCAACATGGTTGAGCATGAGTTTTTTCAAGAATGGGTCAAATCCATGCGTCCAAATTATCCTCTCAAGTCTCGTGTCACTGTTAGAAAGGAAATCATGGAGTATTATTCAGCTGAAAGAGATAAGTTGTATGAATATTTCAAAACCATTCAAAGCCGGTTTAGTGCAACGATGGATATGTGGACATCCAACCAGAATAAGGGTTATATGTGTATCACCCTTCATTGGGTTGATGATGATTGGAAAATTCAGAAGAGGATTATCAATTTCCTCCATGTTGAAGGGCGACACACCGGTGACAGGTTGTCTTATACGGTTAGTTCTTGTCTTTTAAAATGGTATGTTGAGAAAAAGATGTTCTCTTTGACTTTGGATAATGCTTCTGCAAATGAGGTTGCTGTTAAGGATCTAATTATAGAGCTCAAGAAACATAGCAATTTAGTATGTGATGGGCTATTTTTTCATGTGAGATGTGCTAATCACATCATGAATTTGGTTGTTAGAGATGCTATGCGTGTGATTTCTGATGCAACTGAAAAGATTAGGGCATTTGTACTTGCTGTTAAGGGGTCTACAATACAGTGGGAGGAGTTCCAAAAGTGTGTTGTTGAATGTGGGTTAGACACAAAGCCTTCTCTGTCACTTGATGTTTCTACAAGGTGGAATTCAACATATCTAATGTTGAGGGATGCTCTATATTATAAGACTGCTTTTGCGAGGCTGACTTCCATTGACCGCCACAGGTATGGAAGTATTGCTCCTTCATATCATGAATGGGATAAGGCACAAATTTTGATGCCCTTCTTGAAAAAATTCTTTGAGCTTACTGAGATATTCTCTGGTACTACCTATCCAACGGCGAACCTATTTTTTAGAGGCTTTTGTGAGATTAAGATATTGCTAGCTGATTGGTGCATTAGTAAGGATACCACTATTTGTAGAATGGCAAATGCTATGAGTGTCAAGTTTGATAAGTACTGGAAGAAGTCTAATATTGCACTTGCTGTAGCAAATGTTCTTGATCCTAGGTTCAAGAGAAGAATTGTGGAATTTTACTTGCGAAAGTTCTATAATAATTCCTACCAAGCTAAACTTGAAAAATTCAATGGTATCCTAAGGAAGATGTTTCAATGCTATGTTTCTGCTGCACCTTAGTCTTCAAAGAGCAATAAAGAAGTTGAAGAACCATTGGCAGATCTATTTATGGGCAGCAACAACATAGATGATGAGCTTGATAACTACCTATTTGAAAGTGACTCATATGATGCTGATGGAGAGTTCAGTGAATTGGAAAGGTACTTAGCAGAACCACTATTGAAGACCACTAAAGCCAACCAGAACATGTTTGACATTTTAGCATGGTGGAAATCTCATAAGGAAGAGTATCCTGTCATGTCCCTACTTACTCGTGATGTGTTGGCAATTCAAGTTTCAACTGTTGCATCTGAATCTGCATTTAGTGCTGGTGGTCGTGTCATTGATCCATATCGCAGCCGCCTTGATCCTGACATGGTACAAGCTCTTGTTTGCACTAAGGACTGGATAATAGCTACTAGAAAAGGTAGAATTTCAAATTGATTGTTGGTTTTAGATTACAAAGAGTTAAATTCACTAAGCACTTGGTTTTAAATTTTTTATTTTCAGGTTCTAAGAATGTTTCTTCGCTGCCTGGTGACCTTGATGTTCTTGAAGCCATTAAGAATAATCTAATGTTTGAGGTTCTTTCTTTCTTTCTTGAGTTGCAATATTAATAATTTCAAATATGTTGTCAATAATAATAGAATATGCTGACAGATTTCAGTGTTGTTTCAATATTTCACAAGAATGAAGAGTCAAGTAAATATTTTGCACGCAAGGAAAAATGAAGATATGAGTTAGAGAAATTATGATTTGAATTTATTTTACAATTTACAAATGTTGCATCATCTCTTTTCATATAGTTCTAGTGTGAAGATAATGATTTCAATTCTTTTCAGGCCTTTTTATTATTCTTTTCGTGGAATATTTGTATGAGTGTTAAAATATTTTTCCATTACATATTGTAGGATGAATTCTCAGAAATGGGACGTGATGACGATGTGGCAATTGATAATGATGATTTGCCTGAGATTCAGTTGTAGGCATACGACAACTGCTGTGAAGGACAAGTTCATATATTATGTTTAACTCCCATCATTGTTTTAGTGATTTGTGTTTTGAATTCTGGATTTCGTTTGTTGTGGTTTTTTTGTGGATTTGGTGGTTCCATGGTTGATTTCTCACCTAATTGCTCCCATTTCATGTTTCAAATTTCAATTGCTACTATTATTCCATGAGAATTTGATGGACAAGTCACAATTCAATTGCTAGTTATTGGAATTTGTATGGATTTTGTTATAGCAAATGGTGTGGATTTTAATTTGGATTTTGCCACTATTATGCCGTGAGAATATTTCAATTTATGTTTTAATGCTATATTTTATAATGTGGTGTGTTTATCGTTTTTTAAATACCGTTTTAATATATTTCGATCGTTATCGATGTATTTTCGATCGGATAGTTTCGTTTTCGATATTACCGGAATACCGATGTCGTTTTCGTTTCCGACATTATCGTATCATTTTCGTTTTCGAGAAAAAAATATGAAAGTGGAAATGGTTGAGCCCTATGCCGATCGTTCCCGATCGTTTTCATCCCTATACACGCTCACTATGGACGTGTATTTTCTATGTTTCTTTAGCCGATGTTATTTCTTCAATTGTGTTGAAAACAGTTGTCATGGTAAATTCAATTTTTGTAAGATGAATAATCGAGATGAATGGGGAATCAGAATAAAGGGGGATGGTTATTTAAATAATGTGAAAACCGAGATTTGTTAAAAATCCTTTGTCACACCGATTTATTAATTAAATTAAGCAAAAATATATTATAATATTAAGCAAAATAAGAATCTTTCACCGATTTATTAATTGGATTAAACAAAAATATATTATAATATTAAGTAGAATAAGAAGAGTTGAAGGGGATGAGATTAAATTTTACACTGTATATAAGAATAAGATAAGAATCTTATTTATTTTATAAGAATAAGATAAGAATCCTAGTTAGGAGTTGAAGGGGATTGGATTAATAAGAAATCCTATTTTCGAATCTATTTAATTTGGAATATAAATGATTTTCGAACCAATTTATTTTGGAATATAATTGTATTAATTTTTATCCGAACCAAAAGCCGAAACATGTAATGTTGCCAAGTAAGCTTCCAAAGCGTGCGAGCCAGCCATTTAGGCTCAGCACGTTTTCAAATTATATTAATGAGGGATAATGTCTTTATTATTCATCAATGTCTTTATTATTCAGGAATGATGAAGTTTCAAGGAGTGCTTGTTGAATATCACAAATGATTATTATAATTTAATTATATTTTATTTTTTATAAAAAATATATGGTATTTTGTACTCAGGATCAGTTATATGATGTTTCTAGAATCACTATAGATTCTAGTTGTCTTATGATTATTATTTATGATAATAGTCATAATGACTACAGTTTTACTCAGATTATATTCAGGAGAATATCTTAAATATATTAAATAAAATATTTATCCTACTTTTTATTAACTCTATACATATTTTATGTATATTATATAATTCATTCAAATTATATTTAATGTCAGGCTGCTCGCGTACTAGTTTCAATTGAAATCTAAACATAAAAAAGAAAATATATTTTTTTAATCCAATCTCACCCTAAATCCAACAAAAAATAGGGGAGTCCATATTAGAACACGATAACCAGATATCAGCATAACTTGGCCGGGACGAAACCATTCTTTATATTCTGCGATCTGCCCAAGCGGTGAATCATCATACAGAATGGCGACGGCAGCGGTGGAAACTCGGAAGCCTGATGACTCGAAGCAGATCCACCAGCAAGGCGCCGGGTCCGGCGGCGGCGAAGGGCTCCGGCAGTATTATCAGCAGCGCATACAGGAAACGCAGCTACTAGTCCGTCAGGGGATGCACGATGTGCAGCGAATAGAAGCTCAACGCAATGACCTAAATGCCGGAGGTATGTTTTAATGTTGTCATCTCACTATGGACTCAATTGTGGATTTGAACTTTACTTGTTGCCGTTTCTGAAAACCTAGGGCTTTTCAGCTATTTTTATTTATTTATTTATTTTGCCTCCCGTCCTAAATTGATCAAATAACTGTGCACTTCCCTTATTGAAAACGAAAATCAAACTTTCTTGTTATGTAGTTTATCTAATGATATTCTTGTAAGTTTTGGGTGTTAATTTGCTTAGGAGTGGGACTTATGTTCAAGCTTTCAAAATTGCCTGAGTTAGCGTGGTTGAAGAGGAAATTAGGTTTTGACTGTTGACAAGATATTTGTTTTGATGGTGAAACTTAAGAAAATAGGGGTGTATGACAATGATTTTATCTTGAACAGGATTTTTATCCTACATTGGCTTGTTGATCTTCTCTTTGCTTTTGAAGATGAGATTTAGTTTTCTTGTTTCACTGGGTGTTGATTTGGAGAGGTTTCCCCATTCTTCCACACTAGGGTTGTTATCTGGCTTATTTTATTTGGACCGTCTGGTTTATGTTCAACAAAAACAAGTTTTACTCATGAAGATTTGGACCTCATAGTAGCCTCAGACTGGAAGTTTTAAGCTCCATTGTAGGTATATATGTGCCATGACTAGATTTCACTATTTATGTTCCTCCAAGCATGATATTTTTTTTCGTGGCTCTCCACATTCTTATCCTAATGTGGTTGTTGTTGAGGTGGGATTGGTAGAAATTGGCTTGTTAAAAGATGGATACAAAAAAGTTTGGTATAAAGCAGATTTTATGCGTTATAGATTTGTTTAGGACGTGGTATGCGGAATATATCTCCAACTAAAACAATTTGTTTCCTAATGACAGTGAGATCACTGAAGGAAGAGTTGCAGCTTCTTCAGGAGCCTGGATCATATGTGGGAGAAGTTGTCAAAGTCATGGGAAAATCTAAGGTCCTTGTTAAGGTTAGTTTCATATCTTCTGCAACAGCACAATCCTTTCATACGAGGGTTCAGTATAATTTATATAGTTTATTACTCTCCTTCTTCCTGGTTCTATCAGTTCTGATGTTATATGTAGCGATCAAATATTTACGAATGGTTGCAGATTGATGCTAGTGTTTATTCAAGATTTTAATTTGGACTGCCTTTGGTTCTTATTTTGTCTCTTATTTTTCCAAAAGAGGGATTTTTGATCATTTTATCTGACTGGAAAATACAAATTGAAAATTTGGAGAAGAGTTTTGTGATTATTATTTTCCTGAGTCTTCATATTTCAAGAAGTGGGGTTTATTAACTGTTTGTTAAGGAGGATTGAATTTATAGTGGTATTCAATGGAGCCTCTCAGGAAACTAGACCTTTTCATATGAATTGGTTGCTTTTTTTTTCTATCTTTCGCCTTCTTCAAAGTGTGATGTCTGTGCAAGTTCTTTACCTGGCTTAACATTTATAAGATAAAATGTAAGTTTAATTCTGATCCAACCTCTTACAATGAATAGGTGGGTGTGAGGAAAAAAGAATATAATTTTTCTGAAAGCAATTATTCATTTTGTACTTTTGTTTCCTTTGTCAGATCTTCATATGTTCTGTCGGACAATGATCTTCACGTTGTCTCAACTTAACAATATTAAGAAAAGAAGCTTTTGTCTGCACTGCTATTATTTTCTAATATTGAATTTTCTTGTGCTATCTTTTTTTAGGTCCATCCTGAGGGGAAGTATGTAGTTGACATTGATAAGAGCATAGACATCACAAAGATTACGCCTTCAACAAGGGTTGCTTTACGTAATGATAGCTATGTGCTCCACTTGATCCTACCTAGTAAAGTTGATCCGCTGGTGAATCTTATGAAAGTAGAAAAAGTTCCGGATTCCACTTATGACATGATTGGTGGTCTAGACCAGCAAATTAAAGAGATAAAAGAGGTGTGTATCCTGGGATTTTTTGTTTCTTGTTATCTTAGTTTCTTGCTAATTTGCAATGGATCGCTCACCATTATGTGCTGTTTGTGGGAAATTGTTCAAAGCATTCCCCCATTTTCCTTTGTGCTTTTGCGGCACAGATAATTCCAATGTAATTTCAGTTAGAATTCAAAGTTTAGTCTTGTCAGTGTCTTTGATTTATGTAAGTTCAGCTGGTTAATGGTCTTAGAGGTATATAACTGGATCGACATATGTGAATTTTTTATTTTTTATTTTTGGAAGGCAATGTGTTCAGTAGGTAGAATTGAATGCTTAAGAAAGATGTTGTGGTGGATAAGTGGCACCAGGACATTAAAATAATACGATTTATTTATTCTGAACTCTCTTCTTGCTACTGAGGATATGTAATTTCACTTTCATTGGAGCTTATAAGGTAGATTTTGCTTCAATTCAGTCCCATATCTTCCTCTCCTCCATTGTTTATCAGAACCTTTACAAGAAATTTGTAGGACTTTATTCTAACTCTGAAGGAATCAAACATGTCTAATGATCTTAGTTTGATATGTATCTTTTTGAAACTATCATCATGTATGGATTCTGGATCTTTATTATTATCCTCATAAAATTTGTGATCTTCATTTCCTTGCTCTCCTGTACTACAGGTGATTGAACTTCCAATCAAACATCCTGAATTGTTCGAGAGTCTTGGTATTGCTCAACCTAAGGTAATGCGTGCAATAAGGAAACATTTATTCCATGAACTATTAGAAGCATTCCCAGTTGCTTATACCTTTCAATTGCTTTAGGGAGTGTTGCTGTATGGTCCTCCTGGCACGGGTAAGACTCTGCTTGCAAGAGCGGTGGCCCACCACACTGACTGCACATTTATCCGAGTTTCGGGCTCTGAATTAGTTCAGAAGTACATTGGAGAAGGCTCTCGGATGGTGAGAGAACTTTTTGTGATGGCGAGGTTAGTTTATCCAATCACTAGTCAATTGGATATTATTCACTGGAAATACTCCGATAGAAAGCATTTGGTGACGATCTCATTTTGACAGAGAACATGCCCCATCCATTATCTTCATGGATGAAATTGATAGCATTGGATCTGCTCGTATGGAATCTGGGAGTGGAAATGGGGACAGTGAAGTTCAGAGAACTATGCTGGAACTTCTCAACCAACTGGATGGATTTGAGGCATCTAATAAGATAAAAGTATGTTGAAATTTTCTTATTGATATTACATTTAATTTCTTGCCATTTATGTTTACCTTTCCATTTCCTTTTTCTCCTTCCTACTATTTATTTAATTCTAGAAAATAACGGGTGCTTAAGAATCTAGTAATTTTAGGACTGGAAATGGTAATTATTGTTTGGTACCTTTGTTCTACACAGGTATTGATGGCTACCAATAGAATTGACATTCTGGACCAAGCTCTTCTAAGGCCTGGAAGAATTGATAGGAAAATTGAGTTCCCAAATCCTAATGAAGATGTGAGCTATTTGTGATCAGAGATACATTTTTATGATTCTTGTTTATTCTTATGCTTTGTATTTGATTGGTATGGTGCTCAATATGTCATTAATAGCATCATTGATACAATATCCTTGAAACAAAATTAGAAAACCTGAGGAGTTTCATGTTTTATTCAACTTTATTTGCCCTTCGACACTGGCATCACATTTGACTTTCTAACACTAGTTGTTTGAAAACAATTACAGTCTCGGTTTGACATATTGAAGATCCACTCGAGGAAAATGAATTTAATGAGGGGGATTGATCTCAAGAAGATTGCTGAGAAGATGAGTGGTGCATCTGGTGCTGAATTGAAGGTACGATTAATGTTATATTTTCTTATTTACCTCAACCAAGTTAAGTATTGATCTGTTATGTAAAGGCTTAGCTTTTCTGGAAGGCATCTTCATTAACAAATGACATGGAAGTTTGTGCAATATTGTATGCCATGAATGTTTGCTCATTCTGGCTTTATTACCAAGTACTCGACTTGATTGAAGTTTCTAATGCATACACCTTGGGAAATGTTAAATATCTTGAAATTTAGTTTGTGTAGCATGAATTGATTATTGCTGCCAACTTGTCCTCTAGGAAGGTTAAGTTGAGGTCTCCTTATTAGTATAACCTCAAAATTTTCCTTTAAATTTTAGGGATATAATTGTAAGTATCAAGTTTGATGTTTACTATCTAATCTAACTATATATAAAATCTCAATTATTTTGTGGGAATTGTGTATATCTCTTCGATGCATGTCTCTTTTCACGTATAAGTCTCTCGTCCCCAGTTATTTATATTTTTTGAGGTAACATCATATCCACCGCCATGCAGTAACTAGAAATTTCGAACCACAACTAGACATTGGAAATGAATTTATGGACCTTCTTCCAGAATATCAAATTAGGCATTGCCCCGTCGAAAACAAGAAATAAAGAACATTTAATGAATAAAAAAAAAAGAAGTAAATGCTGAAGTTTGTTTTGGTTTTGCAGGCTGTTTGCACTGAAGCAGGCATGTTTGCTCTGAGAGAAAGGAGGGTCCACGTTACTCAGGAGGACTTTGAGATGGCCGTAGCAAAGGTTATGAAGAAGGAAACAGAGAAAAACATGTCTTTGAGAAAGCTTTGGAAGTAGATTGTGTTAAGTTACTACTATTTGAACTTTGGTCATCCCATCACTTATATGGCAGTCTGGTTATTCAACAAAAGGTAGTGAGCGTACGGATGACATGTTTTTCATGTATTTGTGTCATTGCTTGTTATTTGTGAACTTCCTTTTGCTTTTGAATTTCTATGTGCTTTTAATATTTCTAGCTTTGCCCACAATTTATACTTTATATAATGCATCTTTCTTCATCGTTTTCTCATTTCGTTTGTTGTGTCTGTTGTTAAAAGCACCCATTCAGGGTGGGAGATTTTGGCTTAGGACCCAAACTTGTCTAAGAAAGAAGCATTTTAACATTTTCTTACAATATTGTTGAATACAAATTTATATATGAGGCGATGGGCTTGGCGATTGGTCTGCACAAATATGAATGCTATTTTAAGGACGTGATTGAATATAAATAAAATCGGTTATGATAGAATTTAGTAGTTAAATTGAGTTAATATTAAATAAAGGTGATTGAGTAAGATTTGAATTTATATTATAATAATGTTTAAAAAAACTTCTGCTTTTCCCAACCCAATAGGTTCCCTTTATGTAATGACTAAAATTGATGTAAAAGTAAAAAGAGATAACAAAGTTGATGTCAGTTTTGATTGGACCTGTATATCCCTGCAATATATATGATGCTTGTCTAACTCTTTTGGAATATGTCTTCCTAAGAAATTGCATTATGCTACAAAAGTTAACTATTAAATTGATGTATCAAGATCTAGATTTTTAATTCTGTGTTTTTTCCAGCCCACTTAATATGTGTGTGAAATTGGAACTTATTGTGAGAACGTGTGTAGTGTATCATGTCTTAACGTAATTCTAATCCAAATTTTGATCTTACTTTCCTAATGTAAGATTTGATTCCTGTATATGCATGTGTTCTCAACTTGAAATAAAGGGGACCATTTTACTAACATGAGTTTGTCGAGAGAATTGGTTCCTGCTTTTGCAAGAATATTATTACGCACTTTTCTGGGGAAAAAACACTTGGTGCGTCCTCTTCTTCGAACAGAAATTAGCCAAGTGGTCAACGGTCGAGCCTGGTACGATGCAACCAAATTGACAACTGAAGTCTTAAACCTATATAAGGTATGCATCTCACTATGATGTTATGATGACCCTTGATTTTATGCATGCTATCAATCTTGTTCCTTCGAAATGTGAACAGAAGCTGCTTTCAAATCTTATATATATTTATGCATGCAAAGCTCGTATGTATTCTGAGTCTTCTGTTTCTGGGGCATTAATTTATTGATTGCAATTACAATAGCTAAGTTTCCCGTGATTGTTGGACTTTGGATTACATATTATGCTTTCCGAATCTACTATAACATATAAAAAAAGATTCTTTTTCACGGCACTAGTTTTGTCCAGATTGTAATTGATGGTTATGATGTTATGATAAATGGGAACATGTTGTGGTCCCAAATCAAAAACATGCATTTTGATATTCACGAAGGTTTTCATAGTCTGTATAGGCTTCATTCTTTCATGGATTTTCCTTGGAACGTAACTAATGTATAACGTTTTGTCATACCTTAGACTCCTCAATTGTGTTATGCGTGAACATTGTTTTATTTGATAACATATTGGGTCTGCATCTGGTAATTCATGGGTGAACGTTTATCTTTCTTGGCAATATATTATATGTGCGTAACAAGCATAATTTCTGATTATCAGGATTATGCTCCTTGTGAGGGTGCTTGTTGTAGCAGGAAATGCGTAAGTAGGGAATTTTGAAGTTTCAAGAGAACTGAAATTTCTTTTCTTCGTTAAGTAGAGCATGGTTTAATCATTATACCCAAAATATATTGATTAATTACTAAAATAGTCATATCAATTGGCTATTTTAAAAATGGAGCTTTTACATACGTGTATAATCAATAGGATAGATGTTCTAATTCCCCATCTCATGGATTATATATATATATATATATTTCTGCTTCTGTATTTTGTCAGGCCCCATTGCATGTAGAAGGTTGGGATGAGGCACTTCATGAAATAGGAAAACTATCTTTTGAGACAGTCTTAACACCACAAAATGCAGCTTTGGTTCTGAAATCAGTCGAAACACTACCCGTTTTATTTGTTGCCGGTTCTGAAGATGTCCTTGTGCCTCCCAACTATGTCCAAACCTTGGCATCTAAACTCGCCAATTCTGTGAGTTAACAATACTTCATTGCTACTTCAATTTTCGCAGCGCTATTTCTGCTTTTGTAGGTTAAACATTCGGAATTTCAATTTATTGTACCATTTAGGTAAACATTCAGAACTTGACATTTCCTTTTGTTGAAAATAAGATTGGATAAATTGAGAATGTTTGTACATGGAGTAAACAGTGTAGAATCAAAAGCAGTTGTAATTACAATATAAACAATGTATGGTTTTTGTTTTCAAACACTCCTTAAGGCAAGTCTTTTAACAAACTTACAGTTATAGTTAGTCTTAAGCATGACTTTTCTTCTTTATCCTTTTCATTTTTTTTTTTTATATATTTTTATTAACTAATGTATAAATTCTTATTATGGTGCAGAGAATGGTGGCAATATCTGGTTGTGGCCATCTTCCGCACGAGGAATGTCCAAAAGCGCTGCTTACGGCGGTAACACCATTTATAAATAGGCTCGTATTAAAATCAGGGTTGCAAAATCATTAGGTGTGCTTCACCTTATTTTAATTAGTCTATTTCTTTATTCCTTTCCTTTTTATTTTCCTGTTATTGCTTGCAGCCCCATATTTTCTTTGTATATTTTCTCTCTCAAGAGTGAGAGCCCAAGTTCTGCTCTACAATTGGGTATATCCCTTTTCTGTGTTGGTTTTGTTTTGTTTGAATTTTTTTAGTAGTTTTGCCTTCAATGGGACATTGACAAAGAGCTACTCTCTTTTTGGTAGGTTATTGAATGTAATTTTCTCCCCTTTTTATTTCGCTTTTTATTTGAATGAGTGTATTGTGTATGGGTTTTATAGTTTTGAGCGATTCATTTCCATGTAGCCGAGCAGTTAAAGACGCTGAATATAAATTGAAGTTACATATGAATGGTGTAAGGAACACCAGAAATGGTTAAATGAGAATATAAGTTGAAATAGATGAAGTATGAAGTTATTTTTGGTCGTAACTAAAAGCAGTGAATCTTTAATTTTCTACTTGTTGAAACATGAGAATCATTTTTTCTTTCTCGAGGTTGTAACAACTAAGAAAAGTGTTTCTAAGCGAGTGGGAGACAACAGGGAAAAAGGGGTGAATGAACCCATTCATCCAACTTCACCCTCAAAAATAAAATCGAGAATGTAGTCAATATTCTATTTTGTTTTGGACAACAACTGCAAACAAAAAATTGGCAGGCGCACGTGGAAATATTCAAAATTTGGTTTTGTGGGATAAGTATATATATATTTTTTTTAATGGAACCAAATGAATACATATTTTTAATTTTAAAATCTACTACTTATGAAAACTATAAACTCTCTTAAGTTTATCAATATAATTATATAATATCAACAAATTATTTATATACAAATTTTAATAAAATTTGTTATTTATTCACTCACATATTTTGAAATATCAATCATTATTTTACTACTTTTATATCATATTAATTTTAAGTATATTTTAATTCATCTTGAGTTTTCACTCATAAACTCAAAATCAAATCCAATTTTTACTCAATCAATTTTTTTCAATATTAACTCATTTTATCTTTTTTTTTTTCCTTTTCTTTTTTGCAACGATAGAAATAACATTATAACAACTTTTGAACAAAGTTAGTACAATGTATACAAACCCGAATAAACCACCTCAAACTAAGACGAAACAGGGAGGACTCACCTAACAGATGGACTAGAATAACAAACAACCACTAGCAAAAACTACAAAAAGCAATAATCCTTGGCTAGAAGCACAACAAACCTTACAGAGCACCAGAAAAATGATTGAAACTAGAGGTGTTCACGGACCGGTTTTAACCGGAAAAAACCGTCAATCCGGACCGCGAATCGGTTAATTGGTCAGTTAAAAAAGCCTTAAAAACTCTGGTAGTTAATTTTTTTAAAAATCCGGAATAGCCGGTCCGGTTAACGGATTACCTGCGGCAAACCGCCGGTTTAACCGGGCCGGACCGGTAAATATTAAAAAACTATAACAAATATATATATACATTCAGTCATTCACTATGGCCGACAAATACAATACATTCACTATGAATGCTTTGCTCTTATTATTTCAGGTGTATAAACTGACTGAAAAATGAATGTTTGCTTGGGTTCAGTTTGCATAATTAATCTTCATCATTTTTGTATTTTATGTTTATGGGAGAAAATGTGCATTTTTATGCTTATGAGACGAATTGTGTACTTTTTATTTTATTATTGTTGTTTTTCTTAAATTTTAAGCCCAAATAATCTCTTTAGGGCCCAAAATTGAAAAAACAAAATTAAGTCCAAAATGAAAAAAATAAAAATTGAAGGCCCAAAACAAGGATTTTGAATTTAACCGGTTAACCGCCAAACCGGACCGTCCAATCGGTCCGGATTGTGGTCAGTTAAAAAATAAAACCGGTCCGGTTATGGACAAGAAAAAAAATTAACCGTTAGGTCCGGTTTGGTCATGGTTTGGGCTAAAACCGGACCAATCCGGACCGTGAACACCCCTAATTGAAACAACAAATACAAACTTACACCTAAAGAAGGACAAAACCATAAACTAATCTACACTAAACCCTCTAACCCTTCACCTGTTGAAATGCTTAATCACTCCTTAAGAGCCTCCTTGATCGAGATCTTCTTTGGCATCCACAATCCATTAAACAACCACCAGTTGCGGGTTTTCCACAACACTAAAGTATATAGGTGGTCAATTGAATCTTATCCTAAATTTTTTTTGATCCATCTAGAGCACAAATTTGCTACCACTAGTTCTTGAAGTTGCATTCATCCCCTGAGATGCCATCCCAATTGATTGGGGTTATGCTCCAGACCTTCTTTTGTCTCTAGTATCTGAAGAACAAGGGCTCAATTGATTGTTCCTCATCTCCAAAACCTTTGCACAATACCTCAATCTTCAAGCCTGTTTTCTTCAAGTTTAAGCTGACATATAAATTACCAAAGAAACATCTCTAGATGAAGTTCTTTATTTTACCTTTAATCCTCAGCTTCCAGCTCCTCAGTCTGGCTTGTTTCTCCTTCACTGTTGTTGAGCTACCATCAGCTACATCCATCCTCTGCACTTTATCTTCAATCAGGTAGGCATAACTTGAGGAGACTGAAAACTTACCTTTGTTTTCCAGCCTCTAACTCCATTCATCCTCTTTGTCGGGGTTTATAGAATCAATCTGCATAATGATTGTGCAAACATCTGCATTAAACAACTAAGCTAGGAGACTTGTTTTTTTTCTACTGTTAATTATTGTTTTCACAGCTTCCACTATATATAACCAAATGCCTTCTTCTTGGA
The DNA here is from genome assembly GCA_008636005.1 of Striga asiatica. Lineage (NCBI taxonomy): Eukaryota > Viridiplantae > Streptophyta > Magnoliopsida > Lamiales > Orobanchaceae > Striga > Striga asiatica. Next base: position 1,221,345 of record BKCP01004516.1, on the reverse strand, counting down.
TCTCCGAATTCCTAGTGGCAAGCCTAGATATCTTGTTGAATGGTAAGCCACTATTCCTCGAAGGGTTTCACAAATGTTTGCTTTCACTTGCTCTGGAGTTTTCCTACTGAAGAAAACAACTGACTTACTCATATTTACCTTCTGACCTATAAATAATTTATATTTCTCCAACAGACTTGTGATAAAAACATCTTGATGGGAATCAGCCTTACAGAAGAACAGAGAATCATTTGCAATAAGGAGGTGTGAGATAGTAGGGTCTGCTCTTGAAATTTTCAATCTTCTATACATCCCTCACCCAGCAGTAATATTAACTAGCAGAGATAAAACCTTTGAAACCAAGAGAAAGATGTAAGGGGATAAATGATCTCCCTGCCTCAACCTTCTAGAGGAAGAAATGAATTCTCTTACTGTTCCATTAATGTTGAAAGTGTAAGTAGGAGTGGAAATAATATTTTTATATCAAAAAATAAATATTTACTAAAATTAAATTTATATTAATATAAACGTGTTAGCGAGATAATATGTTAATTAACTTACATGCTAGCCTTAACAATATTGATTTAACGTTCTGTTAAAGAAAACATTGACTAAAAAAAGATAAAAAATGGATGAATCAACTTATTTTTGGGGGGTCAAAACAGACATATCATATAAAAGTGATCCATTTAACATCTCCATTCCTCCATCACACAACTATGTTTAAAAGTAACACCAATTATATTTTGTTTAACAAACGATGACATAATTATCAAGAAAATAAATAAATACACACGAATATAGACAAAATCTAAAAAAATATGAAACATTTCTACTTATCTCATTTTTATTTTGTATGCGATTGTATGAAAATCTATATAGATAAAATAAATAATATTTTTCAATAATTTCCATATATTAGATTTTAATTGTAATGAGGTAAATCTATCTATTAATATATAAAAAGACAATGGTATTTACTTGAAATAGCAACTAAAAATCAGCAAAAAAATATTTGGTTTCCCGCCTAAAGTATTTACTATATTGAGTAATATTTTTAGCCAAAATTTGAAAAATCCTGCCAAAATTAATATACAGAATCATTTTGGTCAAATATTGCGGCTATTATCTTTATTAGTTGCATGGTTTAAATTTGGTATATAATATATTGGTAAAAAAATAAAAAGATTCTTATTTAAATTTAAAAGTAGAAAATAATTATTCATAACTTACGGGTCAATATTAACTTGGACGTAAACGAAATAGTAAATTATTTATAATTTAATATATTACTAAATAACTTACGGGTCAATATTAACTTGGACGTAAACAAAATAGTCAATTATTTATAGTTTAATAAATTACTCAACTACTTAATTTGTTTTATTTGAATAGTTTATGCAATAATAAATTATTTCAAGTAATGAAACAATATAAATTTTACATTTATACTTACTATTTACATAGGTTATTAAATATATGATAACATTTTACCGAAATAACTATTTTATGGAAGCACATATAGTCAAATCGATTTTTTGAATAAAAATTTTAAAATGATACTTGTTTTGAAACGAATAATATATAAAGAGAGAATGATAGTTTTTTGAAAAAATCATGTAGAAAATCAGGAAAAAAAAGATTTCAATTACCGCCTAAAGTTTAGCATAATTTTTGGCCAAAAAATGAATAAGCTCCCGCCCATGCACTTCGAAAATTTTGGAACTCTTTTTTTCGATTTCCGCGCCTACATATTGCCGCCGTTTATTGTGGGATTATTGGATGAGTTTATTCATTTATCGTTTAAAGATTTTGTAAGATTTTTATGCCAAATATTTGTAGATATCTTAATAAAAATAAAAGACGCAAATAATCATACAATCCTACCTATATAAATACATTGCTTTATCACCTTCTCCAAAGGTGCATAGAAAAAATTACACATTCAGATATTTCGAGATACACAAAAAAAAGGAAGAAATGACACGATTCTGTGGTACACTCGGGGACGTCAATAGGGCCACCCAACCGTATTTGACATTAAGAGTAGTCAACATTCTTGAATCGAATTTCGAGCTGCAGTCCAAGAACAATATTCAAATCCTGTTTCATGATGAAAATGTAAGCATTTCAATTGTTTTATGAAACATACATAATTATATAAATTAATTTAGTTGATTGTATAAATTTTTATTGTAGGATACACGCATAAATGGCATCATCCGTTCTCAAAACTTTAAATTTATTACTAGTTATATACACTACACGGGTTGTATACTAATTTTAAATAGACATTTTTATGTAATTTTGCAATTTAAACTTTATATACTATTTTCAATAAATTAATATAGGTAAATTATATTACATATTGATTCCATATTTCAAATTTATAAATATTATTTAATAAAAATTTTTAATTTATAAATATTAATGAATATCTCTTACCGTCCACTGAACTCATACTAGTTTCAATTGAAAACTAAACATAAAAAAAGAAAATATTTTTTTTAATCCAATCTCACCATAAGATCCAACAAAAAATAGGTGAGTCCATACTAGAAAACGATAACCCGACATCAGCATAACTTGGCCGGGACGAAACCCTTCTTTTTTATTCTGCGATCTGCCCAAGCGGTGAATTATCATACAGAATGGCGACGGCGGCAGTGGAAACTCGGAAGCCTGATGACTCAAAGCAGATCCACCAGCAAGGCGCCGGGTCCGGTGGCGGCGAAGGGCTCCGGCAGTATTATCAGCAGCGCATACAGGATATGCAACTACTAGTCCGTCAGAAAATTCACGATCTGCAGCGATTAGAAGCTCAACGCAATGACCTAAATGGTCGAGGTATGTTTTAATCTTGTCATCTCACTATGGATTCAATTGTGGATGTGAACTTTACTTGTTGCCATTTCTGAAACCCTAGGGCTTTTCAGCTATTTTTTTTGCCTCCCGTCCTAAAGGAAATGATCAAATAACTGTGCACTTCCCTTATTGAAAACGAATATCAAACTTTCTTTTTATGTAGCTTATGTAGTGATTTTCTTGTAAGTTTTGGGTGTTAATTTGATTTGGAGTGGGACTTTTGTTCAAGCTTTCAAAATTGCCCGAGTTAGCGTAGTTGACGAAGAAAATAGGTTTTGAGTGTTGACCAGATATTCGTTTTGATGGTGAAACATAAAGAAAATATGGGTGTATGGCAATGATTTTATCTAGAATAGGATTTTTATCCTACATTGGCTAGTTGATCTTCTATTTGCTTTTGAAGATGAGATTTAGTTTTCTTGTTTCACTGGGTGTTGATTTTGAGAATTTTCCCCATTCTTCCACACTAGGGTTGTTATCTGGCTTATTTTATTTGGACTGTCTGGTTTATGTTCAACAAAAACAAAATTGAAAACAAGTTTTACTCATGAAGATTTGGACCTCATTGTAGCCTTAGACTGGAAGTTTGAAGCTCCATTGTAGGTATATATGTGCCATGACTAGATTTCACTATTAATGTTCATCCAAGCATGATGTGTTTTTCGTGGCTCTCCACATTCTTATCCTAATGTGGTTGTTGTTGAGGTGGGATTGGTAGAAATTGGCTTGTTAAAGATGGATACAAAAAAGTTTGGTATAAAGCAGATTTAATGCATTATAGATTTGTTTAGGATGTGGTATGGGGAATATATCTCCAACTAAAACAATTTGTTTCCTAATGACAGTGAGATCACTGAAGGAAGAGTTGCAGCTTCTTCAGGAGCCTGGATCATATGTGGGAGAAGTTGTCAAAGTCATGGGGAAATCTAAGGTCCTTGTTAAGGTTAGTTTCATAGCATCTGCAACAGCACAATCCTTTCATACGAGGGTGCATTATAATTTATATAGTTTATTACTCTCTTTCTTCCTGCTTTTCTCAGCTCTGATGTTATATGTAGTGAACAAATATTTATGAATTGGTGCAGATTGATGCTAGTGTTTATTCAAGATTTTCATTTGGACTGTCTTTGGTTCTTATTTTTTCTCTTATTTTTCCAAAAGAGAGATCTTTTATCATTTATCTGACTAGAAAATACAAATTGAAAATTTGGAGAAGAGTTTTGTGATTATTATTTTCCCTGAGTCTTCATATTTCATGAAGTGGGGTTTATTAACTGTTTGTTAAGGAGGATTGAATTTAGAGTGGTATTATTCAATGGAGCTTCTCAGGAAACTAGACCTTTTCATATAGAATTGGTTGCTTTTATTTCTGTCTTTCGACTTTTTCAAAGGTGTGATGTCTGTTCATGTTCTTTACCTGGCCTAACAGTTATTGAGATAAAAAGTAAGTTTAATTCTGGTCCAACCTCTTACAATGAATAGGTGGGTGTGAGGAAAAAAGAATATAAATTTTCTGAAAGCAATTATTCAGTTTGTACTTTTGTTTCCTTTGTTAGATCTTCATATGTTTTGTCGGATAATGATCTTCACGTTGTCTCAACTTAACAATATTAGTAAATGAAGCTTTTGTCTACACTGCTATTATTTTCTAATATTGAATTTTGTTGTGCTATCTTTTTTTAGGTCCATCCTGAGGGGAAGTATGTAGTTGACATTGATAAGAGCATAGACATCACAAAGATTACGCCTTCGACAAGGGTTGCTTTACGTAATGATAGCTATGTGCTCCACTTGATCCTACCTAGTAAAGTTGATCCGCTGGTGAATCTTATGAAAGTAGAAAAAGTTCCGGATTCCACTTATGACATGATTGGTGGTCTAGATCAGCAAATTAAAGAGATAAAAGAGGTGTGTATCCTGGGATTTTTTGTTTCTTGTTATCTTAGTTCCTTGCTAATTTGCAAAGGATCGATCACCATTATGTGCTGTTTGTGGGAAACTGTTCAAAGCATTCCCCAATTTTCCTTTGTGCTTTTGTGGCACTTTAAAAAAAAAAAATTATTTTATCAAATCAAAATTATTTGAGGAGTATAGATCACCTATGTAAATTGTGCAGCGGTATGCATTTGAATATAATGAGCTCCACAGTCATGTGTTGCAGTGTAAAATATTAATATAGGTTCATACACGAGTGATATGGTTCTGATACCTAGAAGGCCAGAGAAAGACTCACTCTGTCTAATCTCTATTGAATTCCGTTCAAGTTCTAAATGCGACAATTTTTTTGATGGTTTCGTATGTCATGGCAATTAACAATATTGAGGTTAAATCTCTTTTTCATATTAGTTTATACATAGGACACTCCGTAATTACTGATAGTCAATTCTAATCTCTTGGTTCCTATTTCAAGATTCGCAAATAGATACAAATAGAAAACATTATTTTGTAATTGTGAACACAACAAACGAAAACAATATAATATAATATATATAATTATATTATGTATATATATATATATTCAATAATGTATAAACATCCATTTATATGAGATAAGTCCAATGCAATTTCAGTTAGAATTCAAAGTTCAGTCTTGTAAGTGTCCTTGATTTATGTAAGTTCAGCTGGTTAATGGCCTTGGAGGAATATAACTGGATCGACATTTGTGATTTTTTTTGTAAGGCAATGTGTTCATTAGGTAGATATGAATGCACAAGAAAGATGGTTGTGGTGGATAAGTGGTAGATATAAAATAATACGATTTATTTATTCTGAACTCTCTTTTTGCTACTGAGGATATGTAATTTCACTTTCATAGGAGCTTATGTAGATTGTGCTTCAATTCGATCCCATATCTTCCTCTCCTCCATTGTTTATCAGAACCTTTACAAGAAATCTTTAGGGCTTTATTCTAATTCTGAAGGAAATCAAACGTGTCTTATGATCTTAGTTTGATATGTATCTTTTGGAATCTATCATCATGTATGGATTCTGGATCTTTATTATTATCCTCATAAAATTGTGATCTTCATTTCCTTGCCCCTGTATTACAGGTGATTGAACTTCCAATCAAACATCCTGAATTGTTCGAGAGTCTTGGTATTGCTCAACCTAAGGTAATGCGTGCAATAAGGAAACATTTATTCCATGAACTATTAGAAGCATTCCCAGTTGCTTATACCTTTCAATTGCTTTAGGGAGTGTTGCTGTATGGTCCTCCTGGCACGGGTAAGACTCTGCTTGCAAGAGCGGTGGCCCACCACACTGACTGCACATTTATCCGAGTTTCGGGCTCTGAATTAGTTCAGAAGTACATTGGAGAAGGCTCTCGGATGGTGAGAGAACTTTTTGTGATGGCGAGGTTAGTTTATCCAATCACTAGTCATTTGGATATTATTCACTGGAAATACTCCGATAGACAGCATTTAATGACGATCTCATTTTGACAGAGAACATGCCCCATCCATTATCTTCATGGATGAAATTGATAGCATTGGATCTGCTCGTATGGAATCTGGGAGTGGAAATGGGGACAGTGAAGTTCAGAGAACTATGCTGGAACTTCTCAACCAACTGGATGGATTTGAGGCATCTAATAAGATAAAAGTATGTTGAAATTTTCTTATTGACATTACATCTAATTTCTTGCCATTTATGTTTACCTTTCCATTTCCTTTTTCTCCTTCCTACTTATAACGGGTGCTTAAGAATCTAGTGGTTTTAAAAAGCTCAGATTTGGGAACTGGAAATGGTAATTATTGTTTGGTACCTTTGTTCTACACAGGTATTGATGGCTACCAATAGAATTGACATTCTGGACCAAGCTCTTCTAAGGCCTGGAAGAATTGATAGGAAAATCGAGTTCCCAAATCCTAATGAAGATGTGAGCTATTTGTGATCAGAGATACATTTTTATGATTCTTTTTTATTCTTATGCTTTGTATTTGATTGGTATGGTGCTCAATATGTCATTAATAGCATCATTGATACAATATCCTTGAAACAAAATTAGAAAACCTGAGGATTTTCATCTTTTATTGAACTTTATTTGCCCTTCGACACTGGCATCACATTTGGCTTTCTAACACTAGTTGTTTGAAAACAATTACAGTCTCGGTTTGACATATTGAAGATCCACTCGAGGAAAATGAATTTAATGAGAGGGATTGATCTCAAGAAGATTGCTGAGAAGATGAGTGGTGCATCTGGTGCTGAATTGAAGGTAGGATTAATTTTACATTTTTTTTTTTTATTTACCTCAACCAAGTTAAGTATTGATCTGTTATATAAAGGTTAGCTTTTCTGGAAGGCGTCTTCCTTCATTAACAAATGACATGGAAGTTTGTGCAATATTGTATGCCATGAATGTTTGCGCATTCTGGCTTTATTACCAAGTACTTATGCATACATTGGAAAGTGTTAAATATCTTGAAATTTAGTTTGTGTCGCATGAAGTGAGTGTTGCTGCCAACTTGTCCTCTAGGAAGGTTAAGTTGAAGTCTCCTTGTTAGTAAAACCTCAATTTTCCTATAAACATCAAGTTTGATGTTTAGTATCTAATCTAACTATATATAAAATCTCAATTCTTTTGTGGGAATTATGGATATCCCTTTGATGCACCTCTCTTTTCACGTTTAAGTCTCTCATCTCCAGTTATTTGTATTTTCTGAGGTAATTAGAAATTTCGAACTACAACTAAACATTGGAAATGAATTTATGGACCTTCTTCCAGAATATCAAATTAGGCAATTGCCCCCTCGAAAACAAGAATTAAAATTTAATGAATAATAAAAAAAGAAGAAGTAAATGTTGAAGTTTGTTTTGGTTTTGCAGGCTGTTTGCACTGAAGCAGGCATGTTTGCTCTGAGAGAAAGGAGGGTCCACGTTACTCAGGAGGACTTTGAGATGGCCGTAGCAAAGGTTATGAAGAAGGAAACAGAGAAAAACATGTCTTTGAGAAAGCTTTGGAAGTAGATTGTGTTAAGTTACTACTATTTGAACTTTGGTCATCCCATCACTTGTATGGCAGAGTCTGGTTATTCAACAAAAGGTAGCGGGCGTATGGATGCCACATGTTTTTCATGTATTTGTGTCATTGCTTGTTATTTGTGAACTTCCTTTTGCTTTTGAATTTCTGTGTGCTTTTAATATTTCTAGCTCTGCCCACAATTTATACTTTATATAATGCATCTTTCTTCATCTTTTTCTCATTTCGTTTGTTGTGTGTGTTGTTAAAAGAGGTTTTGGCTTTGCTTGTCTAAGAAAGAAGCATTTCAACATTTTCATACAATATTGTTGAATACAAATTTATATATGAGGCAATGGGCTTGGCGATTGGTCTGCGCAAATATGAATGCTACATTTGTGATACATGTATGTACATTTGCGGTTGGTCTGTGAAGATATGCATGCTACATTTGTAATTAATGCATTTATATTTTTGAAAATAATGTGGTTTTGCCATAAGAAGTAATTAAAAATTACTTTCTAATTGATTGAAAATTCCAGAAAATCATTAACTCTATGTTGATTGAATCTATAATGTTGATTGAGAATATATAAGTTGTTTTTTGCATAATTTTAAGGAAAATGCTATGAAACCATCCGATGGCTCCGTTATGGATCCATCCTCATTGAAAAACGTATTCTGAGAATACGTTTTCCAAATAAATTTATTTGAAAAACGTATTTTGAGAATACGTTTTTCAATGAGGATGGCTCCATAACGGAGCCATCGGATGGTTCCATAGCAGGACTGATAATTTTAAGGACGTGATTGAATATAAGTAAAATCGGTTTTGATAGAATTTAGTAGTTAAATTGAGTTAATTTTAAATAGAGGTGATTGAGTAAGATTTGAATTTATTATTATAATAAATGTTTAATAAAACTTCTGCTTTTCCCAACCCAATAGGTTCCCTTTGTGTAATGACTAAAATCAATGTTCTGAAAACCGAACCGTTCATCGAACCGGTGAAGCTACCGGTTCAATGGTTCACTGGTCGGACCAGTGGTCGAACCGGTTTAATTAATATATAAATATTTTATTTATTTTATATATATAATATAAGTGTATATATATATTTATCATTAATTTTATATTGAATGTTGATAAAAGTTCAAGACCTATATATTGGGCTTCCCAAAATGGATGTTTGGGCTGTGCATTGCCAAGTCCAAAGCCTACAACTTAACCGACAATTGTTATTAGCCCAAGAAAAAAGGAAAAAAAAAAAGGAAAGAATAAAGAATGTAATAAAGGAAGAAAGGTCCTCGTTGAGCTTTCAATTCCTATCTCTCTCACAATTCTTTTTTTCTCGCCGCCGCTCACCATCTACTTCAAGCAGATCTGTAGCCTGAATCGTGAATCCATTATTNTTTCGAATCTGATGGCGAGTTGCAGAGCATAATAAACAAAATTGGAAACCGCTGGGCCGGATCAATCGTTCCCGGTTTTTTGGTTTTACCGGTTTTCGACCGGTCCGAACGGTTGGTAAGCGGTTTATGGCACAAGCGGTTTAATACCTCTAACCGGACCGTTGTATTGGCCGGTTGCCGGTTGAACCGGTCGAAACGGCCAGTCCGGTCCGGTTTTCAGAACATTGACTAAAATTGATGTAAAAGTAAGAGATAACAAAATTGATGTCTGATTTGAAAGGATTTAGAGGTTAAATTGAGCTAATTTTAAATACAGTTGATTGAGTGTGGTAACGCAAAACACTTCGATCGGTTGGAAATCGGCTCGCCTTCTTCCTCCTCGTCGGTAAAACGCCGCGTACCTGCAAAGAACTCTCACACCGGAGGGGTTTTCTGGTGAAGAGCATCCGATGCTTAAGTTAGTGTTTGATCCACTCAATTCTCAAGAGTAAAAATGGATAATCGTGTGTAACAAGAAAGACTCACCCACATATATATAGGGGTAAGATACCTGCCCTAGGAGCTGCCCGAATTTGATGAGTTGTCAGTCCAAAACTGCCTGGATCTGCCCGTCTGTACACACACAGTATGTGTGTGTCAGATGTGGTTATTGCCACTATCACTGGGCGCCAATATATCCTCGTCGCGTGTCCTCTGCACATGGGGTAATTATTCCCTTGAATATTCCTCGGAAATTCCGTAGGAGGCCCACGCGCTTCCTCACGTCTGGATCACGCTCTCGATTGCTCTTCACTCACGGGGTGGTCGATCCAATGATCTCTCACCCAGTAGTCGATCTTCGACCAGATCTCCCATAATATTCGACCACTGCCTTCCACGCAGCTATTGCTCGATCAACGTGGCCTTCCCAATATTAGGTTCGTATGGCCGGCGTAGTGAAACGGTTTATTTCTTCAGGTATATAATATCCCATATTAGAGTGAGATTGTAATGACTAAAGTTGACGTGATGTTGGGCGTGTTTGTATATAACTATATCCGCTTAAAATAAGTTTTTTTGGTGAATCAGAATTAATTTTAAAAAAAAATGGTATGACTAGTTAGTGGGATTTTGATTTTTATATTAAAGTAACATTTGAAACAAAATAATTAAAGTTGATTTGATGTAAAAGTATGAGAGAATGATGTAAAGTGATACTTCGTTAAAATTTTGTGAGTGGATGAATAGTAAATTAAAGTTGATGTGATATATAAGAATGATTAGTTTGTATTATTTAATTATATCGATAATATTGACGATAGTATAGTTGGTGTAATGTTAAGTTAGATTTTGAGTATGATACAAACATGTTATAAAATTTGTATCGAGATTATACGGGAACCTATGAAATGAAGATGGTGATTTCAGTTCTCACAATTTTTACTAAAAAATTGAAACGAAAATTACGAAAAGAAAGCGAAATACAAGCCGAGGCAATTGCTCTTTCCGCAAGACAAAAATGCCCCGTAAAGTGTTGACGAGATCAGACGTCTCTTCCCTAAAGATACAACGAGTGACGTCTCGAAAGCTGTAGCACACCAACTTCCGAGCTCCGATGAACTTGTCGAGAACTAAGCGCTTGAACGTTATGATACGCGAGGCTTTTGAGAGTATGCAGATTTTCAGATGATAGTGTAAGTATTCTGCTGCTCTATAACCTGTCCAATTCGTAGGACTTCCAGCACCTATGGGGGATGACTTCTAGTCTTCACCTTGTAACAGACAAGCCACTAACAACCACTCATGGCTGTTGTTAATTGCAAAACGATTTCAGGTGTTTGCACCTTCAATTCACCACATGGTAACCACTAAGACAATCAGGTGAAAAAATATGTCTAGGTTCAGTTAACCTAGTGAGGTCACTCACGGATTGAGTAAAAACTCGTGTCCAAATTCAACTTAGTTTGAATTTTAATTTGAGCCACAATTGCAAATAAATTTGCAACATAATATATATAGTGGCTAGGTCCAAGGCCCAAGTCCAACACCGGCCCAGACCGTCTAAGGCCGCCCAAGTCCAGCTCACAATCTAGTTTCCTAGGACCAAGGCCAAAGTCCCAGGCCCAAGCCCAAGCCCGAGCTGAGCCTGCTGGCTAACGGGCGCGTACACGCGCGTGTGGTTGAAGCCAATACCAACACATGGTGCATAACTTTATTGTTGTTGTGACCTCTCTAACTCTCTTTATTGTAATAAAGAGAATTAATCTCATTTGACCCTTCGAATCCCACAACCATCGTTTTGCGTGCCCATTTATGGATAACTTTAATCATTTATTTCTCATTCACTCAAAATCAATTTTGAGAAAATAAATATACCACGAGTATCTACTCGGAATGTAGAATTTATCTACACAATTTAATTCAACCCGAATTAAATATTTAGCCATAAAACAATCAGTCAAAACTGGGTCACACCCAATATAACTGGTTTTCCAACAATCCTCCACATGAGTGAAAATCAAATGTATGCATGTATGCATTCTTGTGCTAAATCCTCATAAGACTCTATTGCATTAGAAAAAGTAGCTTGTGGCTTTGAACATTTCTTAGTAAACATCATCGGATGTACTGACGGCTTAGTGAACATAAGACATTGAATTATTCCTCTATAGTGTACACCAAGACAATGACATTCACACAATAGAGCCTGAACTCCATTTTCTTCTATTGTTGTGTCCGTCTTGGCCATGGACAACTCTTTGGATTCACAAGTGTTTACTTTTGAAGTGTCCCTCACTTCATACTTATATAGGTAACCTCCCTATCAAGAGTATCCTGTATTACTCCACTTTTAAAAGGTTAGAGTTTCACTAAAAGTCCAAATGACTTACCCTCACCACAATCAACAGGTAATCTTACACTTGCTTGGATTACTTTAGGGAATAGCTTGTAGACATTCTTATGTTCCAAGTGCTTAGTTGAGTTTTCATAGCTTAGTTTTTCCTTTGAACTAAGTTCATGAGATATCCATTCAGCAAGGTAGACTTTTCATTGTGGATTTCAAGCCCACTCCGTCTAGCAATATTTCCTCCTTTACTAAAGATCAAATTAGACTTTACATAGTCAATGGAAATAATACCATTTGTTATCAATTGGCAAACGGTATTATGTCTACGACGAATATGTGTATACTTACCGTTATACATGTTGCTTTGCGCTCTTTTTCTATAGCAGCTTAGCTATCACAGTGAATCATCACACGGGAAAGGCTTACTCCAACATGGAATATTATTTAAAAAGTATCGAAGCCTATTGGCTTCTTCACCAACATTGTCTAAAGAGATGAATTCTGATTCCATGGTGGATCGAGCTATACAAGTTTGTTTGTGGACTTCCATGAAACAACACCTCCTCCAATACAGAAAATATATCCGCTTGTGGATTGAGAATCTCTCGAACCCGATATCCAGCTTACATCACATTTCCCTTCAAGTACAACTAGGTATCTCGAGTATTTTAGCCTGTATTTGGCAAAAGCTCTTAAGAGGTTGAGCGGTGTAAAGTCACGGGGCAGAACTTTGGGCTGATGAGCTCAAAGGTCCCACAGAACAAGTCTTAGATAGAAGTCTAATTTGGAGGCCTATATTAGACCGCTAGGCAGAACTCAAAGCTGCAACTCAGAGGCCTATAAAAAAAATGTTGGACAAAACTTCAAGCTGAACTGTGGCCAATGAGGCTCCAAATCCACCAGCGACAACCCCAAAAGCTTTCTCAAGCACTCATCACGGCACCGAACAACGAACCCTCATTAAACCCTCACTAGGTAGAAGATATTCGTGAGACCGTGGTTGATGGTTTTGATAATGTAATTGGACAACGAGATTTTGATAAGGAGAAGCGGGTAGCTAAGCTTCGAAATTCCTGAGAGTAAGGAGCCAGAGATGTCGAGCAGCGCGCATTTCGTCGACATAGCAAACCAGGGCAGTGGCGGGGATTGAGGGAGCGATAAGACGGTGTTGGAGGTGCCGAGAGAGGTGAATTTTTTGATCATAGAATTAAAATAATTTAAGGGAAAACTATGTGAAAAAATGAAAATCAATCTACATCAGCCTAGTAGATGTCAAAATTTGCCAGCTCAGAAACTTCTGATCGAATTCTAGCGATGTCGCAATAAGAATAAATTGGCTAAAATTTAGGAGTTGTTGGACCAATTTTGGATCCAACTAAATTAATAGAGAAAAATGAGAAATGACCTATATTACTGGGCTAAAATTGTAATTCACCCCCATTTTTTACCCTTTACACTGTTCTTATGTTTTTTTAGAAACTACTGACTAATATATGATATTGATAATCACCTAAGTGCCCCTATACCAGAGTCGGCCTTAGGGTAGGCAGGGCCAGACGACCGTCCAGGGTGCCCACATACCTCAGGGTCCACTATTATTAATATATATATATATATATATTAATTACATAAAAGTGAGTTTTAATAGCTATATTTTTCTTGATTCTTTAGTAAAGGTATTTAATCGTTTTTTCTCATTTGAAAAATTTAATGGAAAAAATAATTAGTACTTATTAGTAGTAAAATTAATATACTTTTACATACTTTATCTTATTATTTTCATTCATTTTCTAAACTTTCTTTTCTTGCTTAAATATACAAAATGTTGTTTTGTGAGGCACAATTAAATAATGTTACTAAAAGTCATTAGAAGTGTCAATTGCAATTAACTCATTTTATGATGAGTTTCAGTTTATTATTGTTATTTACTTTTCTTAGATATCGAAACTAATAAATTTTACTTTCTCGATAAAAAATTATTAATCGAATATTATATACTTCAAGGAACATAAGATATATGTTTAAGTAAACAAAAAATTTAGAGTTTTTACTTTTATTTTTTGTTTTTAGGAAAGAAAGTATTTCATTCGTCTTTTTCATTTGTTATTTTAAGATATAAAATGTAGTTATAAATTTTACAATATTTTTTTATTTTAGTTAATAACATTGTGCTTTTCTTTTAGAAACTTATTTAAAAAAAACAATCACATAGAACATTTAGCATATTTCACATACAGGCTCTGCCTTATAGTGATCGACAAACCTGTCAGTATCCCCATGTGTAGGGGATGGTATGCTTGGACGTTATCATAAATACACAAATTATTTTTCTAAAGTTGATTAGCATTAATTGTTTCTTTAGACATATGTCCCCAGTTATAACTGATCTTCGATTTATAAAATCATAATATTCCAGGCGATGGCTGGGGAAATGGTTGTGATTATAGCTAAATTTTCTAATTACAATTATTGTGCTTTGTAGAGTCTTCACGTGCATGCTGTCTTTTTTAATTTTTTTTCTTTCAAAACGACCTTTTTAATTGTTGATTACCTTAATTACTTTTTCCCTTGGGACTTATTCAACCATTTCCCAATTAAACACTAAGGGCTCTTTTACTAAAGGGAATGTGATTCGACTATTTGATGTAGAAAAATGTACAGGTGAGAAAGATAAAACTTGATTTCAATATCTCAATATGTAAATACGATCAATCTCTTATTTCATTCATCACCTATCAGATAACAGAGAAGAAAAAGTCCTTAAATAAGATTTCTAAAGCCGTAGATCTAACTTGTTCACCAAAGTATTAAATATTAATAATAATAAATGTTAATAATCATAATAAGAATAATACTAGTCTACATGAGAGGATCACTTAGATGTATATGGTCGGTTATTATAGTCTGAAGGTTAAAATGACCAAATTCCCCAGCTGCCACTTAAAAATAGTTTTGTAATTTTGTACAAATTCAAGGGTATTATTATTGAGAGAAATCCATAAATAACCCTCACTCACAACCAAGTCTCAAATTAAAACTGATCAAAAGGAGAGAGAGAGATAATGAAGATAGTTTTGGTGATACTCTCAGCAACTCTCCATTTCTCGTTGTCTTTTGGTGATGGTAAGTCCCTTTCTTTTCCTATATTAGATATCTATTTATTGTTTTTCATAATATGTCACTTGAATGCAGTTTATTCATTTTGAATCGTTAAAAATAGAGGTCATAAATGAATTCAAATTTAAGTTGGTGAATTAACACACTACTTAAATGAATGTGACTAAATATTTATGGTATTTTAATATTGAGTTAGAAAATTGATCCCATTACTTTAGATATTGTTTTCCGAAAAAAATAAAAATAAAAATCACCATGTCAACTTCCTAATGCATATCGTTGTGCACTGAAATCCGATAGTGTTTACAAAGTATGATATTTTTTTATTTTATTTTATTGCTTCATTGGTTTATCTACTAAATTCATAATTAATAACGATGACTGCAATAGAGTTATAAATATAGGCCTTGTTTGGCGATCAGCGGATAACGGATAGCGGATAGCAGATTGTATCAGCGGATAGTGGATAGCGGATTATATTAGCTGATTTGACCAGCAGATTGCATTAGCGGTTTTTAAATAAGTGTTTGGTAAATAGCTGAAAGCTTATAGCTGTTTGACATTACAAAATGACCAATAAGAATATTTTATTATTTAGGGTGTATTTTTTTAATAATAATATATTAAAACATTTAATATTCTTTAGTTGATAATTTATAAATATATTATTTTTTTCTTTAAATTGCCTAAAACTTGATGAAGAAGTTATGAATTTTACATTTTTCTAGATAAATTAATCATATGGATGACATATTATTATTTATTAGCACCATAAACCAATATAGATTTTAAAA
>BKCP01004516.1:1163714-1202745 GCA_008636005.1 Striga asiatica | reverse complement strand
TTTTAATTTCTCTGGGTTACAGTGTCTTTCTCGATGTAACTACATATCAAGCATGTTTTGAACTTAAATGTATTGATTAATTTATACCTCAATTCTTTTATTACCAATTTTCACACCTTTTCTACTATTCTCAAGTAGTAACGAATCCATAACCTTCACGAAGGTCCAATTTCGTAATGATAAATAACAGAGCTTGTAACCTAAATTGTAGAAAGAATTACCGCCACTAAATTTTCTTTTATGTCTCAATCAACAATTTTAAATACTTTAATTCTTTTAACAATAATTGATCAATCAGAGTCTTCCGTGTTTTTTATTCCATAAGAACTACTATTTGACTTTCATTTTAAAATATGATTGATTAATTTTTTATTGAATAAAAAGGACAATTGAGGCTTTATTGGGGCTAACAAATATTATTGCTTCTAAATATCACGCTTCTCAAAACAAAAATGTTCATTTCTTTTTTACCAATATCATCAAACCCTAAATTTTCAAAATATTAATCTAAAATGGCAAATTTCTTCCGCCAAGGTTCACGTAGATGGCAAAAAACAAGCATCAAGCCTATGCTTCTGATGCTTCGTCCGAATGGAGAGGAAATTTGAAGCAGAATTGAAGGAAAAAAATATGGTCACAATGTTGAATTTCACGAGAGTCAAAGACTTGTGCAGAAGAAAATCCAATTCGGTAAAAATTCAAGGTTAGTAGAACAAAGAATCCATAGACCGAAGGCATTCTTATAAGAGAATGAAAGTCAATAAATTTTGTGGAACTACACTCGGCGGTCAAACGGCCGATAACTCGGGTTAGTGCTCTAAAGGAACGATATTCTCCTTCCCCGATGATCTGTTGTTAAACCGGGATGAATATTATACGAAATGGGTTGATAGAGATTGCAAGAGTTAATATTCGCTCGCGAAAAATTTCGCTTTTTTGTCAATGGCAATGGTAAAGACAAGAGTAAGATTTTGTATTGCAGCGACAGGCCAAAGGAAATCAATTTTTATTTCAAAACCAAACACGGTATTTCGTTGGTCGAAAAAGAAATTGAGGGTGTTTTTGTACTTATATTTTTGTTATTATTGGGGTGAGTCAAGTTGATTTGGGCTCATTTATGTGTTCATCTGATCTATTTTCGTCCGTTTCTTGTATGTATCGTCTTTCTTTTGTGTTTCTTGTATTTGTTGTATTCTTGCATTTTTGTTATTTTTCAAGTCCATTTAATCGTAATCTATGAAGAAGAATCGAGCTCAAGTTCCAAGCACACTATTATAGCCAAGCACTTACCATGGCCGTTCATTTTCGAGTATTTTGTCACAGTCTCCTGTTTGGTGTCCGCTACCAGGAGATTTTCCCAAGAAAGTTCCATTGTTTGCCGAGAAGAACCAAAAAGTTGCCAAGTAGCTTTACCGTCGAGCCACAGAGGACCAGCTCCAAGCCCATGGGCGCATCACTTGAGCACTGTCGAGCACGCCTGTAGCGCCCCATTCGTTTTAGACGAGTTAGCGTATTTTAGGTTTTCCGCCTCCTAGGTGTTTTGCTCGGAAAATCCTCGTTTGAGCTCCTGACAATGAATTGGAAATAATCGTTTTGTTAATTTAAGTCGAATAATTTTGTAGGCGTGATCGTCTGCTTAAGTCTTTTCCAATTCTTTAACCTTCGTTTAAGCTTATTATGATTAATTGGATGGGTTCGCCTAATTAATCTAATAAGTCGATTAATTTATTATTCTCGTCAATCGTAAACCATTCGCCGTCGTTGTTCGATTTATATTCGCTCGTCGAATCATTCGGAAATTCGTAGTTCAATCGCGTAGAATTATTTTTGACCCGTTTCGACCCATTTTTGGTGCATTATATCCGGACCTTAGAGGTTTATTTCTCGGCCCTAAAATGTTCAAGTTTCAGCCCTTTCTTGTTGATAAACCGGCCTGAAATGTTGTAGAAAACCCGTCCCCTTATATTCCAATTTTTCGGCCATTGTCTTTGGATTTTGGCACCTCTTTGGCATTTCAAATTTCAAATTCGTGGCTTATGTTTGGTAAGGATTTTTCAGCCATTATTTCTTCCTTTTGAGCAACCATAATTCTTCATTTAAGTGCCTTGATGTGTTTCAATTATGGTATTGATTTTTGATCAAATGGTAACCCTTTATTCAAAGAAAAATCAATGACTTTCCCTCATTCATTCCTCCCTTCTCACCCCACATTTTTTAGCAGCAATGGAGAACAAAATTTTCCCCTCAAACACCAAAAGATCTCCACTTAAAGCCTCGGTTATTCCCCTCGACATTCCAGCCGCCGGTGCACTCCCACGAGACCACCGCACGCCCCAGCCAGTCGCCTCGCCCAGCAGGGTTCTCCATGCCAGGCCAATCGACGAACCTCCTCCCACGTACACGGACAGCGAGCCTTCAATCACGCACGTCCTCGAGCAGGCCGCCGATCCATGCGACCCGTCCACGCCATCACCCGAGGCCGCCTTTCTTCCGATCCGTCTCCTTTTCACTTGTAGATTCTCGAAGGCTGGTAGTGATCCGATCCCCTCATATATTATTTGATTCTTTGTGTTTTCTTATGGATCCATAAGGTTGGAGTTGGATCTAATTCTCAAAAATTAAGATCTAGTGATATTTCTGAAAAAAATGTTTAGATCTTAAAGTTTTGAGTCCCCTTGTGATTATTGTGGATTTGGAACTCTCTAAGTGCCTTCATTGTCGTGAAAACCGAGCCTCGTTTTGTCGAAAATGAGCCTCGTTTAATCTGCGAACCATCATCGTGTTGCTGTTCAATCTTGTGTTGTTTGAGCCTTGAAAACCCTATATGAAACCCTTGTAATGCTTGTTGTTTAGTCGCTGTTTTTACCCTCTAAAGCGCAGTTGCATGGTTTTGAAATCTTCATGTGATTTGAAGCTCAGTCTCTTTTGTTTCCTCTGGAACAAGAATCAGGTGTTTATCATTCTTTAGCCAGTGCACTCCCGCGAGACCATCGCACGCCCCAGCCGCTCGCCTCGCCTAACGGCGTCCTCCATGCTAGGCCACGATCAAAGAACTTCCTCCCACGTCCACCCACAGCGAACCTTCAATCACGCACGTCCCCGAGCATGCCGCCGATCCACGCGAGCCGTCCACGCCATCGCCCGAGGCCGCTTTTCTTCCAATCTAGTCTCCTTTTCACTTGTAGATTTCCGAAGGCTGGTATTGATCCGATCCGCTCATATATTATTTGATTCTTTGTGTTTTCTTATAGATCCATAAGGTTGAAGTTGGATCTAATTCTCAAAAATTAAGATCTAGTGATATTTTTGAAGAAAATGTTTAGATCTTAAAGTTTTTAGTCCCCTTGTGATTATTGTGGATTTGAAACTCTGTAAGTGCCTTTATTGTCGTGAAAACTGAGCCTCGTTTTTTTGAAAACGAGCCTCGGTTTAATCACCAAACCATCGTCGTGTTGCCGTTCAATCTTGTGTTGTTTGAGCAGCCTTGAAAACCCTTTATGAGACCCTTGTAATGCTTGTTGTTTCATCACTGTTTTTACCCTCTAAAACCCAGTCGAATGGTTTCGAACTCTTAATGTGATTTGAAGTTCAGTCTCTTTTGTTTTCTCTGAAACAAGAATCAGGTGTTTATCATTTTTAAATGGAAGTTATGGCCCATGTTGATTATTGCGCGTTCAGTTTTTCTGATCATTCGATGTTACTTGCAGTTTGTATTACATGGCTGTTTTGAACCTCTTTTTGTGACCGGACATTATTGTCTTCAAATGAATTGTTTTTTCCTCTTTTGTTTCTAAGGGCACAAAAATCATTCTAATATCAGTTTTGTATAAAAAGATACGTTCGAAATACAATCACTGCTTGTAGCTTGAGAGTTGGCCAGCTTGTAGCTTCAGTTTGTCCAGTTTTCATCCCCTTAACCTGCTCGTTTGCATTCAAGGCCTTCATGAGAAATGTAGTCCTGTTTCTTGGCTTTCCATATTTTCAAGAATCAGTCCAAAATTGTTTTTACATCAAAAATTGTGTTCGTTATACGGAAACTGCGCATAAAATAACTATTCAATTTTCATCAACTTTGTTTTTGTGTTTCACTCGTCCGTTTTCGAGTTGTTCAACCCCTTTTCAAGTTGTTGATTTATTTTTCGTGCCGAACCCAAATTTTAGCCATTTTAAATATTTTCCAAGTTTTTTCTCAAATCCGAGTGATGGGTCTACTTCCAGATCTGGAGTAAACCGGTTGTTGTGAGCTCAGATATGCTTGAACCGCTTCCCAACCGTCACTAGACCGCGAGATTCCTGCAAAAACTCAACGTCGGAGGTGTTTTCGGCGTAGAGCCTCCGACGCTCAAGTCAGTATGAGAATGATGAAGAGATGCTGCGCAGCAGCTATGGGGGAGAATGGGAATGAATTAGAGTTAGGGTTTGGGTTACCTTGTCTCTTTTATATAGGAGTGAATACTTACTTGAAGTGCCCAAAATGCCCAGGTCGGTGGACCTAGAAGGTCCAAAATACCCTGGTCGATTCGTCTCCCCTTGTTGCTGAGTCATTGCAAGATTCCTTCTTATCCTTGGTAATGTGTAGGACTTTGGATATGTTGCAAGTGTGGTGAATCGTCTTCACCACTTTGATCCTCGAGATGTACAGAGTCGACCTCGAGAACTAGGAGGTCGACTTACGAATATATGCGGTTTCGGAGGCTACACCTGGTTTAATTCCCTGCGGTGGTCGTCTCTCAGAGAGTCGTCATGAGGAAGTCGACCTAGAGTATCTGGATGGTTGGGAGTTGCATTCTTGATGTCCCTCCAGTATGAGGTCGACTAGCAAAAGTCGATAGTTAGAGGTCGACTAGACCAATTTTTGCCTCTTCTTGATTGTTTTCGGTAGAATCGACTTCAGGGAAGTCGACTTGAGCATGTCGACGAGTCACCTCGATATGTGAGTCATTCAAGTGGCTCACCAGTCGAGTAGAAAGCCTCATAGACCGGGTTATTCTTATGTGACTGTATCATCTAGTCCCCCCCGAAAATTACTCTAAACAGTCGACTGTTTAAGAGTAAATTTGGTAATCGACTTCTTTTATTAACTATACTCGTTCTTTGTTCCTCGACATCAAAGCTCTACCCTTGTGGCTGTTCGATGCTGTAGTGGTCTCATCATTGTCTTCTGGATAGTTCTGACAACCTGACATCTTTTCAAATTTCGAATTTCAAATTCGTAGTTATCACATCACTTTAAGTCCGCCGCCTCGAATTCCGCGACTCATCCGAACCGTTGATTCCAATTGAATCTAAAGGCTAAGATCCTCCTTTATCCTGTATAAATATCTTCCCCATCGGTCCTAAATCACTTTTCACTTCCTTCTCAAACTCTTCTGAGCTTTCGAATCTCTCCGGCAATAAAGTGCTTTCGAGCTTCATCGGCAATCCATTCTCCGGTAACCGCAAGCTTCAAGGCTTTCAGCGACAATCATGTGTAAGTATTACGCTCTTTGTACTTTTTGCTCTCTTCTTTTTTTTCTTGATTTTTCACGATTTTTTGCACTTTTCTGGGTTTTTCTGATCTGGAGCGCCCTTGCATGTTCTTCATGTTCTTATCCTTTTGTGCGATTCTTTGGGTTAGATCTTCTTCACTTAGAGATTTTCTTGGGTTTTCTGTTTGCCACCGCCTTGCCCCCCTCGGTTTTTATCGCGTGAGTCGGGTTTTTCTTTAAGTCGTTTTATGCTAGATGCGTCGACATGCACTATGCCCTTCTCGTCTTCGCTAAGTCGAGCATCATTCCGTGGTTCCATCTATCTCGAATCCATTTTCTCGTCGCTTCCCTTCTATTCTTCTGGCTCGACTTGTGATGATTTCCTCGAGTCGACTTGTGTTAACTCTTGCTTCATGCTGACTTCTTTTCGCCTAATCGATTTTTCTTTCATTTCTTTTTCTAGATTCTGATCCCGACTCTTCACCCGATACTGTCGAACGCTTGATCGACGCAGGCGCTCAGTCATCTGATTCGGTACAAATAGTCGGCTTCAAACCAGCCGATCAGTCTCCGAATTCTCATTCGGATGTTTCTTCTTTCGGCATCGATCAAGATGCTTATAGACAAGCGTGGATGTCGGGTGTCTTGACTGAAGATCCCGAATCTTCCCACGTTAAGGAGTCTCCTCGTCTCGACCTCATTCCTCGAGGTATTCCCCTTAGGATCTTGGACTTACCTGTATATAGAACTAGTCCTTCTTTGTCCGTACTTACCTGTATATAAAAAAAAAAATTGTATTTTTTTTTTTTTTAGGACAAGTGCCGAATGGCAACTTCGAGTATGGTCCAAAGCCATCCCAGATGAAGGGCAACAAGGTGATAGACCCTCATGCCATACCCCATTGGGAGACCTCCGGTTACGTCGAGTACATAAAATCGAGCCAAAAACAAGGAGACATGCTTCTAGTGGTTCCTGAGGGGGCTTCGGCTGTGCGCTTAGGGGACAATGCTTCCATCAAGACCAAGCTCAAGGTCAAGAATGGTATCTTCTATTCAATATCCTTTAGTGCATCAAGGACTTGTGCACAAGAGGAGAAATTGAATGTGTCGGTCGCACCAAATCCAGAACCTAAGGACTGGGGAATTTTGCCTATCCAAACAGTCTATAGTAGTGATGGGTGGGATTCATATTGTTGGGGCTTCTTGGCTTAATCGGACGAGGTTGAGATTGTGATCCATAATCCAGGACTCGACAAAGACCCAGCCTGCGGTCCACTCATCGATTCAGTCGCACTCAAGGCTCTATATGCCCCTAAAATGCAAAGAGGTGACATTATTTGTTTTCACGTGTCTTGTCTTTATGGGAATGACTGTAGTCCAGTTGCAAAATCATTCCGTCAGTTTTTTAACCGCAGATTATCTACACTACACCAATCTGCATGTGTATCTGATGGTTGAAAACACTTACGGAATGATTCTGTAACGGGACTGTAGTCATTCCCTGTCTATATTGCATCCCAAGAATCCAACTAATTAATGCCTTTTGCTTTGTTCTCCTTTTCTTGGTTTTATATTTATATTATATAGGCAATTTGTTGAAAAATGGCAACTTTGAACAAGGCCCATACATCTTCCCCAACACTAGTTGGGGTGTTCTAATCCCACCCAACATTGAGGATGACCACTCTCCCTTGCCTGGATGGATGATCGAGTCCTTAAAAGTCGTGAAATACATCGATTCCGATCACTTTAGGGTGCCCAACGGCAAACGAGCAGTTGAACTAGTGGCCGGGAGGGAAAGCGCTATAGCACAGACAGTCAAAACCCATCCCGGAAAAATATACGATTTAATATTCTTGGTGGGAGACGCTAAGAATAGTTGCGAGGGGTGGATGATGGTTGAGGCCACCGCAGGCAAAGAGACTGAACAAGTTCCTTACGAGTCCAAGGGTGCCGGAGGTTTCAAACGTGCACGGCTTAGGTTTAAAGCCATATCACGACACACTAGGATAAGGTTCCTCAGTGAATATTATCATATGAAGAGTGACAACTCGGGTTCACTGTGTGGGCCAGTGATTGATGATGTCAGGCTGATAACCGTTCCACGCCATCCTGAACGTACGTAAGCAATAGAGTCTACGTAGTAATAAAACAACATGAATTATGCTAATGTTTATGTGAGTTGCCCTCTACCTTGAAGGTTGCATTCTTTACTTTTCATTTTGTCATGGAGATTGGAAGTTGTGGTTTTAGCAGGTTGGACCTTTTTTTATTCTTTTTTTTTTTTTTTAATTTCTCTGGGTTACAGTGTCTTTCTCGATGTAACTACATATCAAGCATGTTTTGAACTTAAATGTATTGATTAATTTATACCTCAATTCTTTTATTACCAATTTTCACACCTTTTCTACTATTCTCAAGTAGTAACGAATCCATAACCTTCACGAAGGCCCAATTTCGTAATGATAAATAACAGAGCTTGTAGCCTAAATTGTAGAAAAAATTACTGCCACTAAATTTTCTTATTTGTCTCAATCAACAATTTTAAATACTTTAATTCTTTTAACAATAATTGATCAATCAGGGCTCGTTTACTTTGATGGATGGGATAAGACTAAATAATCTGCTTAACTTTACATGTCATCGTTTAGTCCAATGTTTACTTTGAGGGATGGATTTTTGATAAACGAATCCCTTATTTACTTCACTGGATTAAATGAGGGATAATGACTGGAAAACCCTAATATACCCTTCTGCATTTTATGATATTAGTGCACGGTGACTTATGAAGAAGAACCTCTCCATTTTTTTGAACATTGACGAGCCTTTCTTCTCAGGAGTGCCGAGCACTAATTCGAAGGAGTGGTGAGCGTAGACGAGACATTGGACCCGACGACAACCCTCCCCGACCGGAATTCGGACGTGGACGACATCGACCTCCAAAGAAGGGTGTGGTGTGAGGTTCGGGCCCTGTTTTGTGAGTTCACTTTGGATTAGTTCCGATTTTACTAAATGGTGTTCGATTTTACTAAGTTGCTTGAGTTCGCCGAAATTACTCAACGAATTTGTTTCAATTGCAATGAATTTTTGACATCCTGGTAATTAGGGTTTTTTAATTTTTTACAATTTGGTATTTTGCCCTTTTCTGTTGTGTGTCGAAATTGTTTGATGCAAACAAATTGAAAAGGATATATGCAGAATTGAGAAGGGAACGCGAGATTGATGTTTTCTACTATCTGGTTCAGAAAACGAGATTGATGTTTTCTACTATCTGGTTCAGCATAGTCGAAATTAACATTTAGCCTATGTATTTGTGGTTCTTTTTGTCATGATTTCTTTAGATCTTGTATAATTGTTTTTTGAGCATTTGTACTTCAATGTATGCATGAAAGTTCATTCATATGTTTACATTACATATGTAAATGTGTTGTTGTTCTTAGTCATGAGAAGAAGAGACGTAAAGCCCCAGAAATTGAGCTACCTAAACCACAAGGCTCAAACAAACAAAAGGTATTCTCTCTCTCTCTCTCTCTCTTTATCTCTCTCTCTCCCTCTCTCTCTCTCTCTCTCCTGCCTTATCTCTGGACTGAGGTTGTAGTTTATTCTTTTGTGCGTGTGAAGTCTCAGGACTGAGGTTGTAGTTTATTCTTTTGTGCACTGTCCTTGTGTTTGAGAGGCAAGAAATCAAACTCACACAGGTATATGTTCCTTATCAACCTGTTATGTACTAGAAATTTGGCATTGTATTCTCTTGTGTGAATTTGGCATCGTCAGAAACTTACGTGGGACGCATAAAACACACGTGGAAGTCCAAACAAAAAAAAAAACGAGAAAAAGAAAATGCCACATCATCTTGTATATGTGTATAAAAATCCGATTTATGCCATAAAATCAACCAAATTAATGAGAAAATCCCAAATCGACTAAGAACCCTAGTTTCTCCTTTCTCATTTTTGTAGAACACGTACTGATACTTTTCAAAGAATTCGGCTACTCTGAAGATGTCGTGTGGATCGTGTGGTAGTGGAGGTCGTGGTTCAACTTCAAATTTGGACCCTCCAGTTGACGGGCTTCAGTGCTTGCACAGAGTCCAACCAGATTTCTTGACCTCGAACACCGATACGAATCCGACTAAGAGGTATCATCGATGTTCTCACAGAAATACTGTAAGCATTTAATTCCTTATTTGAAAAAAATTAGATTGGTTATGTAGTATTTGAATTACTTTCAACACTGAATTGGGAATTAGGGTTCCAATTTATTGTGCTGCAAAATTGAAAATTGAGAAATGAATTTAAACATTGTTATTGACATATTGCAGGCACGTGATTGTAAATTTTTCGTTTGGCATGATGCTGAATTACCACAATTTCTTTTTTTTTTCCAACGATAGAAGTATAATAAAACGGAAAACCCGAACAAAGTTCGATAGAGTACAACTACAGTGGGAGATACACTCAAAGAGAGATCTAGAGAAAAACCAAAACAAATACAAGAAAAAGCGGGGATACAACCACCGAAACTTTCCCTCGATAACCCTACTACAAGCCACTACACAAGCCACAAACAACACAAGAAAAAAACACACGACCGAAAACTAAAAACACAAGCAACTAATTCTTAACCGACACAAATTCCTGCCATTCTCTCCACGCCCCTCGAACCACAACCTCTTCCGGCATCCACACCTGCTCAAAGATCCATAAGTTTCGGGATCGCCATAACCACCATAAGATATACGTAGATAATTGCATGCGATCCTCGGCTATGTCAGATTTCTCTAAGTCACAGATATCCCACCACCACATTTTGAAAGATGGTGCACACAAAGTCTTCTCCTCCCATGCTAATGGTGACATTTTCCAGATTTTTCTTGCTCTGTTGCAGGATAGGAGAAGATGTTCAATGGACTCCGGCTTCTCCCCACACATCTTGCAGGTTGTATCTACTTGTACACCCTTTTTTGCCACATTAATGCCTACAGGTAATGTCCCTGTAAAACACTTCCATAGGAAGTGCTTAATCTTCCCTTTAACATTCAGCTTCCAGGTTCTATCTCTAGCTTTCTTATCACTCAAAGCTGATCTGCTCCCCTCTGCCACATCCATTAGCAGAATTTTCTGAGTTAACAGATGGCTATAAGAACTAGCAACCGAGAAGTTACCATTCCTCTCAAAAGACCATCTCCATCTGTCTTGCTGCTCAGGTGCAAGGGATTTAATTTCCAGAATAGCATCTCTATCACTGTCACTGAACAATTGGTTAATCAACTCCTCATCCCAGCTATTGCCATCATCTTTCAACAGCTCACTGACCCATATAGGAGACCCATTTCCAGTGTTCAACAAAGTAGGGCATTTGTGTTTCAACTTTGGTACCCAACAACTATCCTGGATCTTGGTAAGCTTACCATCCCCAATCTCTCTTTTCAGACCTTGAGCAAAAGCTGGTATGATCTCCACCCAATTGTTCCAAAGCCAAGAAGCAGATTGGCTCTTTTTAAGCTCAAAGATGGAAGTGGCTGGATAGTACCTGGTTTTCAGCACTTTGCTCACTAACAGATTAGGCAATGTGGTAATCCTCCAAAGTTGTTTCAAAAGGAGAGCCTCATTAAACACCTTATAGTCTTGAAACCCCAACCCACCACTGCTTTTTGTTTGAGCCAGCATACTCCATTTCCTCCAATGTATTCCACTCTCCATGTTCTCCCCCTTACTCCACCAAAAGGCTACTGTAACCCTGCTCAGCTCCTCACATATCCCCTTAGGCAACCTAAAACAAGACATGGTGAAAACTGGTAGGGCATTGATCACTGCTCTTACCAACACCTCTTTCCCCGCAGTAGATAAGAATCTGTTCTTCCAACTCACCATCTTCTTTTTCACTGCCTCTATAAGATAGTCAAAAGTCTCTTTTTTTGATTTCCCAATCCCCAGGGGCAGTCCAAGGTACCTGGTTGAGTTATGCTCTTCAATTCCCTGAAGGAGTGTACACAATGCAGACTTCATTTGAGGGTGTGTATTTTTGCTGAAAAAGGCTGTAGACTTGTTCAAATTCACCCTTTGGCCTGAAAACTTGTGATACAAGTGAAGGATGTCCCTCAGCACTCCCACTTGTCTGATATCAGCTTTACAGAATATAAGAGTATCATCTGCAAATAGCAGATGGGTTAGAGTTGGTCCTGTCCTTGCAATTCTGATTCCTTTAAAGTCCCCAGTGCTAACTGCTCCTCTTATCAATGATGACAGCACCTCAGAAACAATCAAAAATAGATAGGGGGAAATTGGGTCTCCCTGTCTGAGTCCTCTAGAAGGGGTTAGGTAGCCTCTGGGTTGACCATTTATCAGGAAAGAAAGGGTTGGTGAAGAGATACAAGCATAAATCCACTTGACAAAGACTGGCTCAAATCCCATTTTCAGCATAGTTTTACAAACACCTCCCCACTCCACACGGTCATAAGCTTTAAGCATGTCCAGCTTTAGAGCCATGAAGCAGTTCTTTCCAGTTCTATGTCTGTTGAGGAAGTGGAATATCTCCTGGGCAATGACTACATTATCCATAAGCTGTCTGCCTGGAATGAAGGCTGCTTGTGCTTGACTGATACAACAATCTAGACAATTCTTCAACCTGTTGGCAAGAATCTTAGCAATTACCTTATACACCACCCCACACAAGTTGATAGGTCGAAAGTTGTTAAAAATTTGTTGGAGGAACAAATTTGAGCCAGTCTGTTTTGAAGTTGAAGAATCAAAAAAATTTGTTGGAGGAATAATTAAAATGCAAGGATATTGTTGAAAAGAACTCAATGAAAAGCTTCAGATTAAAAAAAACAAGTTGCAGCAGTTGAAGAAGAAAATTGAAGAATTAGAGAGGAAAAATCATGACCAGAACAAGGAAATTGAAGAATTGGAGAGGAAAAATCATCAGCAGAACAAGAAATTGAATTTGGAGAGGAAGTTCACATATATGAAGTTCACATTTTGGTTCATTGTTTGCTTTGTTTCACTGTATTTTTTTTTTAAGTAAGGTTGGATAGAATCAAATATGATGTTGTGCTCCACTGATGTTTTGTACAATAACTGATATTTTTGTGAAACTACTTTTGTGAACCAGCTTTTAATTTGGCAGCACATGTGTTTTTAATTCCAAGGGACAGTATATGACAACTCACTACACATGCTATGACAACTCACTACACATGGGTACAGGTAGCTTATTGCTATTTCTACACATGGTTATGATAACTCACTACACATGCTATGACAAGTACTACACATGCTATGACAACTCACAACCATTGAATGCATGATTGATCTAGTGCACCAAATTTCTCTATTTAAACACCATAATGCATAACAGGTATTCCACAACCGTAGAATGAAGTGATCAAATATTACCGAAGTTATAAAAAACAAAGAAATTTCTAAGGCAGAAAATTTACGATGGCTCATGTTTTTGGTTTGGTGCCGGCAGACTAGCTTTAGACCTACATTCGACACCAAAGTTTGATGAGTTTCTTATCGAGTACTTACCTGAAAATAAGTTATGTGGTATCCTTATTCCTAAAAGATAATACTCAGTTCATACTTGGTGATACGCGAGCATTCAATTTTTGTAGTTAATCAGATCAATGGATACTCAAAAAAAGTCATAAGTATAAAACCAATCCACATAGGTATCGTGTTATGATGAAAGAGCATGCGCACAACACTAACGTGACCACTCGAGTCATCTTTTTAGTAAAAAATGTCAGATTCTGGGGGGACAAGCTATGACAAGTCACTACAGTTGTCTATAGGTAGCCTACAGCTACTTCTGCAAAGCTGAATTGAATATACAAGACGGACATGAAGACCATAATTTTTGCCCAACACCAGTGAATGCATTATTGCTCTTTGGTGCACGGCGTTTTGCTATTTAAACACCATATTGCATGACAAGTATCGCACAACCTAAGCAAGAAATACTCAAATATTACTGAGCTTGTAAAAAAAGAAGAGTTTTTCTAAGTCATAAAATTGCGATGGCTCCTGACTTTGGTTTAGTGCAGGGCGACTATTTGTACGACCTACATTGGACACCAAAGTTTGATGAGTTTCTAATCGACCACTTACTTGAAGATAAGTTGTGTGGTATTTTTGTCCTTTTGCAGATAATAGTGAGTCCATACTTGGAGCTACGCGTGCATTGAATGGGTGGTTTAGCACGAGTTTCACCCAGGAGTACATCGGAACCCGCGTTGGAGTGTTGGCGAAACGACTTGATGTTTTCACAGCGCTGAAATCCAAGGATGGTGTTCAATACGACGCCGTCCATAACAAGTACCAGGCTTCGAGCACCACTTGGGATGAAATGCTAAGGGTGAGTTAGTCCATTAATGAATTTTCATATGTTACACCAACGCTAGAGTTGCGAACTAAATCATATTTATTTTGTTCCGTAGTGGGATGAATTTTCACTCGCTTACATGACAGAAGGTGATCCCCAGCATAACAAAATTGTCGAGTTGTTTCACATTGAGCCACCGTACGTAAATCCTTTATTAGAGTACTTTGACAGAAAGGGTCGTGGCAAAGTGGTTGAAGTTATCGATGTGGATGAGTACACTGGAACGCGTGGGCCACCGAGTAGGTTAGTGCCGTATCCAGTTCGAACGGACATCCCCCAGAAGAAACAACCACCGCGTCCGGCCTTTTATGTGGGCCGTTCGAAGGCCCCAAAACAGAAGCAATCCATACATAGTCAAACCGGGTCAACAGATGGATCTGTCAATCAGCCCACAAATGACAACTCCTATCACGATGCACCTGAACTGGACGAAAATTCTATATCAACTGCATGTTCAGCCACTCCTATGGACTATGCGCATGATTGGCCGTGGAATTAGCTTCGTCACTATATCCTTTCCTTCTATGTTTGAGAGCAATTCTGGTGGTGTGTCAGTATGTTTGTTGTGGTTGGTTGTTTGTTTTATGGTTCCTGGCAATTTGTGTGTTTTGTAGTCCTTCCATTGACAAGATGTACCCGTTGTTGTTCTAGTCACGAGATGTTTGTAATGTTATTTGTGGTTGGTGGTATGTATTTGGTTTTTTCGGTGCTGTACCCGGTAATGTTTCCTTGCCAAGATGTCCGTAAACAATTTAAATTGTCAAAATGAACCTAAAAACCGAATAACACACAAGTCTTATATAATGTCACATTAAAGACGATATAACCCTACACATGATACAAATTGTGTCTTCATAAACCTGATAATCATAACAACAAAATGTCAGATGTTCAATTAACACACAAGTCTAATGTGTGTTCAATTAACATAGAAGTCTTTAAATCGCAAAAAAAATAAAAAAAAAATAAATAAAAAGAAAACACTTACATAATGTTAAACGACAATTAAATTTATTTCCAGAAAGGTGTTCAAACGTTTGTCGGTCACACACATGTCACACACGAATTTCTACCACTCTAAACCGGGGGTAACAAAACGGAATCAGTGTGAAGACCCACTCAGAATCCTCCACAACGTCATTGTCTTCAAAGAATTGGCGCATATCGCCATCTTTCAGCCGCCTCTTACCATGACATCGGTCTATAGGCATCTCGTATTTGTCCCCCTTGAATATAAGCACTGCAAAGTCTATCTGTGGAAGGTGTCCTTCAATGTGTGCGTTCCAAAACTGCATTGGTATCGGCTTCACAACAAAAAACAAAAAATAATATTAAATAACATAACATTTTATAAAAAATGGAAGAACAATGTAGACGAAAAAATAGCTTGAAATCATTACATGAATCACTTACCAGCAGTGCACGCTGCACATGAGTTTTTTTAATTTTGATGCAAAACCGGTGCTGTGGAGGCCTCTCAATATCATTAGCCGTGTAGACCTTGACATTGAACGTCCTGAAATCATCTCGTTCAAAATAGAGGAAGTACTCGTTACGTATATCCTCCGATTGAACATAGTATTGCCACCCATTTGCAAAATGCAAAGTAGTCCTCATGTCACCGTCGTCGTAGGGACTTAGCGGAAGCTTAATGATGTCCATTGGGTAGCGACGGCCTTCAACCGTTATGATAGTAACTGAAAATGGCATCACATGTCTCCCGAAATATAAATCCGCTTGAGGAATCGCCTATCAAAGTGAAAATGTTATTTTTATATATATTTCCTTTGAATTGGATTAAAAAAAAAATACACCCCATAATATTGTGCTTTAGTATTGCTTGAATTATAAGTGAGTGTCTTCAACTTACCATGGTGGGCCAGTTTGGCATTTCCATATTTACGTAGAAACACCCCCATGGCGGGTCGTCCCTATATATAGACATGGTGAACCTGCAACGATCGATTATAAAGAAAAGTTACAAGGATAACCAACAATATTAATCAATATGACCAACAAGGGTAACCAATATTCAATCATGACCGTGAAATGCAAAACAAGTGCACCATTACACGAAAATTAGTATTTTCAACATCCCAACACAGAAAAGAAATAGTATTTTCACGCAACAAATAATACATAACATTTTGCACAATACATACTTTTGTTTACCCAACAACGACAAAACCACACAATAAAAGTTCTTACACTTCACACAACAAAACGAAACACAACAATTTTCATTTAACAACACTACCCCCGACCATCACGCATGACCTTCACCATCAGTGCCCTCTCGTCATGCCCCATGGCCATGAGCATAGCAAGCTCTCTCGCATTGTTGCACAGACGAAGACATATAATCATTGGCTCCTCACCAGATAGAAAGTGGAAAGCACGAAGCGCATTGTTAACTTCTGTCATCTGGGCCTGTGCCACCGCCGCCTGGGTCGCATGCTCGTTGGCCATTCTGGTGGCGATTTCAGCCAATCGGCCATCCGTGTTCGGTGAGAATGTTTCCATTACATCAATGAAACGTTCTTCCAGCAAGTTAGTTGACCTCCTTTTTGTGCCTCTCGGCCTTCCCCCTCTCCTAGAGCTACTCTCAGACGGCGGACCCGACGACTGACCGACATCATTGACCGGGCTACCATCACATGGTGTGGGCCGAGTGGTCTGCGATGGGATGTCATCGTGTTCTTGGTACATCGGGTCCGGCTGGATATCCTAAGCCGCGTCTGCGAACGCCTGGGCATCACCACCAGAGGCTCTGTCTTTCCCGAATATTACCTCCCAATCATCATAGTGGGGGAAAGACTTGTTCCTCAGTCCCTTCGCATTAGGATCAACCTATTGGTCATATTTTCGGCCGCAACAAATGTAATGAGGATATGTAATTTATGTTAAATATGTAGACGATTGAATGTTGGAATTTTAACTACAAACAAACCTTAAGCCAAGCATCCCACTTCTCGTCATCACATGAGAAGCTTTTCGGAACATCATTCCAACCCATTCCCGAATTGTTTGCTCTTATATTGGCCAGGCACGCATAAGTTTTCTTCCAGACATGCATTTTGGAGCTTATGTGCGGGTCAGCACGAAGATCACATCCTGGAAGAAATGTACTCATTTTCTTTTCCAAAGCACATGTGTATCCCGTTCTGAAGCTGTTTTCCGTTTTCCAACCCTCAACCAAAATCTCCTTAAGAGCATTAATTAGGGCTCGCTCTTCTCCCGATGTCCAAACACGGCGTCTTGAGCTGGATGCGCCCTCTTTCCCGGTATCTGAAGTAAATGATGGTTCCATTTGTTCCTGAAGCGACAATAAAGTTGTAGCAAGTTTTTTTATGTTACTTATTATGGGTAATAGTCATTATATAATATTGGAGGCGCATGAACAATGTCGTCAAACAAAATGATATATTACTGAAGAAGAAATATATAGGAAATCCACCAAAACACAATAATATTTAATCCCGATAATCAACATAACAACACATTCAACAACACGAATTTTCAGTCAGTAAAAAAAAAAATTATGTTTGTTTATAAATTAAGGACCACCGCCCCGCCATTCTGTGAACATTTGTTGGGCTAAGAGGTCGCGCTTCTGGGTCCATTCCTGACTGCATTCAACCTGATCTATGTAGTCGTCGTCACACGATGGGTTGGAAGGTACCGGGAATTGTGGAATCTCATTCTCTATGGGGTCTTCGGGCATTGTTGTACGTATGAAATTGTGAATAAGCGCGCACGCCATGATAATCCGATTTTGGGTCCGAATGGGGTAAAAAGAGTTACTCCTAAGAATTGCCCAACGCATTTTTAGAATGCCAAAAGCACGTTCAATCGCGTTTCTAGCTGTGGCGTGCCGAAGGTTGTAGAGTTCTTTACAGTTTTGTGGAACGCGAGACCCTGTACCCCATTCATCCAAGTGATATCTCACACCTCTATATGGCGCTAGAAAGCTAGGACCATTCGTGTAGCCACCGTCCACCAAATAATAGTTTCCTACGTTATAAAAGATTGTGTTATGTTTGATGTAGTCGTTCTCGGGTGGGTGCTATTTTACATATGTTATGACTGTAAATAAGGAGAATACCGTTTGGGATTCGGAGACAATTTGCCCTAGTGATTGCATCTCTCAATACTCGATTATCTGCAGCAGACCTCTCCCAGCCACAAAGCATGTAATCGAAGTTCATATTTCTATCACACACCCCAAGTACATTAACTGCTATTTGACCCTTTCGATTCCTATATCTTCCCTTATCTTTTGACGGGACTCGAACGTTAATGTATGTACCATCTAGTGCTCCTAGACACCCCTAACGAAAAATAAAAATAAGTATTAGATTGGAAGTAGTACTAAAGAAAAATTTGACTAAGCGTTGTTAAGGATCTTCCGTTATGGGCTACCTTGAACCATTTCCACCTTTCATCTAAGCAATCATCCTCAACTGGTTTAGGGGTGGCGGCTAGGACGGTGTGAAGGCGAATTACCGCATCAAGTACACGGTTAAAGTACTTGCTTACAGTTCTACCTGATCTCGTAAAATCAAACTTCAAAGTGACGTTTTTCTTGTGATGTGCGAGGATTGAAAGAAACATAGCAACTTGTTCACTCGGTACAACGTTTCTAGATTGAACAAGACCCCCTAAATTTTCAAGGAGTAAACAAAGGCGACCAAAACAGTTTCTGTCCATACGGAGGTTCTCAAGGCAAGTGGTGTCACTGACGTCGACTAGCTGTTGCATGTGACTCACTTGAAGGGGCACTCTATCCCTCAATCGATATGTGAGTCCGCTAGTGAACGAACGTCGACGGCGGCGAGGGATTATGAATTTGTGGTAGTTGTAATTAGCTACTATGAAAAAAAATCGAGCACCAATAACAATCTCTTCCAAAAGAGTGAGAGTTAGTAATTTGGCTCGCACGTTATCCATCTACAAAGATTGAAAAACATGTGAAGTTCACCCATTCAATGATCTTAATGTTGGAGTAACAACCAAAATTTAGACAAATCAAGCAAATTACCATTCAGCAACGAGGACAAATAAGGACATAAATTACTTCTAAAATTGCAAGAAGCCCTAAGAAATACAAGAACATAGGAGTAATATATGAAAAAAGGACAATGTACCTAAACAACCGGTTATGTAGAATTCCGCAACGACCAGGGGATGCTTCCGTTGTCGAATCTTAAGTGAACCTCACAAGAAATTTGCTTTAATGTTAGTAATATTGTACAAGTAGATAATTAACAAATGAAATAGTATAACCTCATGCTTTATGAAGGACATGTCAGTTTAATAGCTATGTTTTCTTATTTCAGGAATGGAAAGCACAAGATAATTGTTCCAACTTCTGAGTTAAATATGAACACATGGTCAAACCTATACAGATCAGAACCTGTACATATGAAAATATGAACACATGGTCAAAACCTGTACATATGAGGATCCTTTTACTATGTAGCCTTTGTTCATGGTTATACCAAATACACCTAGAATTGCTTCCTCAATCACAAATCAGATAATATAACAACCTTCATTCAGTTTAAAAACCTTGTTGAGAGCCAGTAAGGCACAAATTAAGATAGTCTAAAATGATGGAGGGATAGAATTTAAGCCCTTAGGAAAGTTATTCACTGAAATTAAATCATCCTGGGGAATTTTTGCTCATATACACCACAACAAAAATGGACTTATTGTATAAAGGGAACATAGAGATATTATTGAAGTGCCTCTTAGTTGAATGTCTCAATAAGGGGTTCACAAAATATTTTGAAAAACTTTTAGCACAACCATTTATCACATAAACACAATCCCAAACAAGACAATAGGCTACAATTCACCCTTCCTCTATGGTTCTAAGCTAAGTTATGATAATCTAAAGATTTTTTTATATGCAAGTTTCACCCATATGAAGTCATATACAAAAGATAAACTTCATCTGAGGTATTAACAAGCCCACATTTTTGGGTTATAGTTCTCAGTTCAAGGGATACAAGATTCTCCTTCACAATGACAGAGTAATTATTTCTACAGATGTGGTCTTCAACGGAAAGTGTTTTCTATTAAAGTTATCTAAGCAAACTGAGCATAACTGTGTATATCCTTCTTTGCATGATTCTTTCTTTGATAATGTTGTTGAACTAGACACACCCAACAATTTTATTTACGAATATGAGTCCACCAATCCATACAAAATATCACAGAAACACACATATCTGCAGCACTTTACTCAGCATTAAGAAAATGTCTTACCTCATGAGATTTCTAACCCCAACAACATTTGTACTATGAAAGCAATTCAAAATCAGCATCTCCCTATGAAAAATTAGATTATATATGTCTGAGTGAAACTATTTATTAAAGGCAGACAATAGCATGCTCCAATTATTTCAATGCTAAAGCACTGGGAAAATCCAGATTCAAATACAAAACTTGTTGTAACATGTTTAACACTTTCATCACCCTATATCATCACCGAAAGAGATATACCAAAGTTCAATTTCAAACTCCCATTCAGCAACAATTTTCAGTGCACAAAAATATCAACACTGAAGGGTGAAGCAAGAATTCAGACAATCTCCTATGTAGCAACCAATTTATGAACAAAGAGGGATAATGTAGACTCAAATGTTCTCAATCTTAGTGCTGCACCTGCCAACAATAAGTCATGATATATTCACAGAGAATGGACTACTTTTTACCTGACCTAACAAACCATGGTAATGAAGAACCTCAAATTACATTAAAAAAAGGAAACTTGCTTCATCGTCTTCTTTCAAACTGACATGTTTTCATGTCAACTCACATCACAGGCAGAGGCCAATTTTTAAAGATCGAGACTCAAATTTGAATGTTTAACCTCTCAATTTGAATTCAATCATGCAGGTGTTAAATCTTAACCACATTCGCCATGCCTAGTCCAACATTCTCTGTACATACGAATGGATAAATCCAAGCACAACAGAGAGATAATACCTTACCACATTACCCATGCCTAGTCAAACATCGATCGAATCGAATAATACCCTACACAACTCAATGAAGCCTGAAAAACCCGAATCCGACAAAACCCGACTCTCATAAAATAGGGTTTATGAACAGAGCGTCGAAATCGAAGTGTTGTTTGCGTTATCCAAAACAAAGCAAAGTAAAAAGTGATATTGGAGCTTACCTTGCCGAAGGAATGGGGACGAGGTCGATGTTTTCCTCTGCAATGTGGTTTGCTAGGGATCGGGCAAAAATCAACACTGAATGGGAATGATGATGAGGTCGATGTTCGAGCTTAACTGAAATTGGAATGACGATGAGGTTTGGACGTTTCTCCTCTGCAATGTCGTCTGCTAGGTTAACTTTGATTCAAAAGGGATTAAACATGGTAGGTTATTGTAATTAATTAGGCTGTAAGGGGCAATTTTGTCACTTTGGCTATAGTTTTGAGGACAAAAAAGTAATGAACAGTAGAGGATACAATTATCACCTCGTCTGGGCGTGACAGAAATAATCGGGCAACTCAGCATTTCAGTGTGGGGCCCACCGACACATGGATTCCACATCTGAATTTTCTGTCCAAATCCATCAATGTAAACAGAGGATATTGAGGGATAATTTACCGTATCAATCTTATCCCTCAAAGTAAACAAGCCTTCAGAGTCTTCCGTGTTTTTTATTCCATAAGAACTACTATTTGACTTTCATTTTAAAATATGATTGATTAATTAATTTATTGAATAAAAAGAACAATTGAGGCTTTATTGGGGCTAATATATATTATTGCTTCTAAATATCACGCTTCTCAAAACAAAAATGTTCATTTCTTTTTTACCAATATCATCAAACCCTAAATTTTTAAAACGTTAATCTAAAATAGCAAATTTCTTCCGCCAAGGTTCACGTAGATGGCAAAAAACAAGCATCAACCCTATGCTTCTGATACTTCGTCCGAATGGAGAGGAAATTTGAAGCAGAATTGAAGGAAAAAAATATAGTCACAATGTTGAATTTCACGAGAGTCAAAGACTTGTGCAGAAGAAAATCCAGTTCGGTAAAAATTCAAGGTTAGTAGAACGAAGAATCCATAGACCGAAGGCATTCTTATAAGAGAATGAAAGTCAATAAATTTTGTGGAACAACACTCGGCGGTCAAACGGCCGATAACTCGGGTTAGTGCTCTAAAGGAACGATATTCTCCTTCCCCGATGATCTGTTGTTAAACCGGGATGAATATTATACGAAATGGGTTGATAGAGATTGCAAGAGTAAATATTCGCCCGTGAAAACTTTCGCTTTTTTGTCAATGGCAATGGTAAAGGCAAGAGTAAGATTCTGTATTGCAGCCACAGGCCAAAAGAGATCAATTTTTATTTCAAAACCAAACACTATATTTCGTTGGTCGAAAAAGAAATTGAGGGTGTTTTTGTACTTATATTTTTGTTATTATTGGGGTGAGTAAAGTTGATTTGGGCTCATTTATGTGTTCATCTGGTCTATTTTCGTCCGTTTCTTGTATGTATCGTCTTTCTTTTGTGTTTTTTGTATTTGTTGTATTCTTGCATTTTTGTTATATTTCAGGTCCATTTAATCGTAATCTATGAAGATGAATCGAGCTCAAGTTCCAAGCACACTATTATAGCCAAGCACTTACCATGACCGTTCATTTTTGAGTATTTCGTCACAGTTTCCTGTTTGGTGTCCGCTACCAGGAGATTTTCCCAAGAAAGTTCTATTGTTTTCCGAGAAGATCCAAAAAGTTTCCAAGTAGCTTTACCGTCGAGCCACAGAGGACCAGCTCCAAGCCCATGGGCGCATCACTTGAGCACTGTCGAGCACGCCTGTAGCGCCTCATTTGTTTTAGACGAGTTAGTGTATTTTAGGTTTTCCGCCTCTTAGGTGTTTTGCTCGGCAAATCTTCGTTTGAGCTCCTGACGATTAATTGGAAATAATCGTATTGTTAATTTCTTTTAAGTCGAATAATTTTGTAGGCGTGATCGTCTGCTTAAGTCTTTTCCAATTCTTTAACCTTCGTTTAAGCTTATTATGATTAATTGGATAGCTTCGCCTAATTAATCTAATAAGTCGACTAATCTATTATTCTCGTCAATCGTAAACCATTCGCCGTCGTTGTTCGATTTATATTCGCTTGTCGAATCATTCGGAAATTCGTCGTTCAATCGCGTAGAATTATTTTTGACCTGTTTCGACCCATTTTTGGTGCATTATATCCGGACCTTAGAGGTTTATTTCTCGGCCCTAAAATGTCCAAGTTTCAGGCCTTTCTTGTTGATTATATTCCAATTTTTCGGCCATTGTCTTTGGATTTTGGCACCTCTTTGGCATTTCAAATTTCAAATTCGTGGCTTATGTTTGGTAAGGAATTTTCAGCCATTATTCTTTCCTTTTGACCAACCATAATTCTCCATTTAAGTGCCTTGATGTGTTTCAACTTTCAATTATGGTATTGATTTTTGATCAAATGGTAACCCCTTATTTGAAGAAAAATCAATGACTTTCCCTCATTCATTCCTTCCTTCTCAACCCACATTTTTAGCAGCAATGAAGACAAAAACCCTCCCCACAAACACCAAAAGATCTCCACTTAAAGCCTCAGTTATTCCCTTCGGCATTCCAGCCGCCGGCACACTCCCACGAGACCACCGCACGCCCAAGCCGATCGCCTCGCCCAGCAGCGATCTCCATGCCAGGCCACGATCGACGAACCTCTTCCCACGTACACGGACAGCAGCCTTCAATCACGCATGTCCCCGAGCAGGCCGCCGATCCACGCGACCCATCCACGCCATCGCCTGAGGCCGCCTTTCTTCCGATCCGTCTCCTTTTCACTTGTAGATTCTCGAAGGATGGTATTGATCCGATCCCCTCATACATTATTTGATTCTTTGTGTTTTCTTATAGATCCATAAGGTTGGAGTTGGATCTAATTCTCAAAAATTAAGATCTAGTTATATTTCTGAAGAAAATGTTTGGATCATAAAGTTTTGAGTCCCCTTGTGATTATTGTGGATTTGGAACTCTCTAAGTGTCTTTATTGTCGTGAAAACCAAGCCTCGTTTTGTTGAAAACGAGCCTCGTTTAATCTGTGAACCATCATCGTGTTGCTGTTCAATCTTGTGTTGTTTGAGCCTTGAAAACCCTATATGAGACCCTTGTAATGCTTGCAGTTTAGTCGCTGTTTTTACCCTATAAAACGCAGTTGAATGGTTTTGAACTCTTCATGTGATTTGAAGATCAGTCTCTTTTGTTTCCTCTGGAACAAGAATCAGGTGTTTATCATTCTTTAGCCGGCGCACTCCCGCGAGACCATCGCACGCCCCAGCCGCTCGCCTCGCCCAACTGCGTCCTCCATGCCAGGCCACGATCAACGAACTTCCTCGCACGTCCACGAACAACGATCCTCCAATCACGCACGTCCCCGAGCATGCCGCCAATCCACGCGAGCCGTCCACGCCATTGCCCGAGGCCGCTTTTCTTCCGATCCGGTCTCCTTTTCACTTGTAGATTCCCGAAGGCTGGTATTGATCCAATCCGCTCGTATATTATTTGATTCTTTGTGCTTTCTTATAGATCCATAAGGTTGGAGTTGGATCAAACTTTCAAATATTAAGATCTAGTGATATTTTTGAAGAAAATGTTTAGATCTTAAAGTTTTTAGTCCCCTTGTGATTGTCGTGGATTTGGAACTCTCTAAGTGCCTTTACTGTCGTGAAAACTGAGCCTTGTTTTGTTGAAAACAAGCCTCGGTTTAATCACCAAACCATCGTCGTGTTGCCGTTCAATCTTGCGTTTTTTGAAACTTGAAAACCCTATATGAGATCATTGTAATGCTTGTTGTTTCATCACTGTTTTTACCCTCTAAAACCCAGTCGAATGATTTTGAACTCTTAATGTGATTTGAAGTTCAGTCTCTTTTGTTTTCTCTGAAACAAGAATCAGGTGTTTATCATTTTTAAAATGAAAGTTATGGCCCATGTTGATAATTGCGCGTTCAGTTTTTCTAATCATTCGATGTTACTTGCAGTCTGTGTTACATGGCTGTTTTGAACCTCTTTTTGTGACCGGACATTATTGTCTTCAAATGAATTGTAGTTTTGCATCTTTTGTTTTTAAGGGCACAAAAATCATTCAAAAATTAGTTTTGTATAAAAAGATACGTTCGAAATACGATCACTACGGCAACAGTTTTCCTTGAGAGTTGGCCAGCTTGTAGCTTCAGTTTGTCCAGTTTTCATCCCCTTAACCTGCTCGTTTGCATTCAAGGCCCTCATGAGATATGTAGTCCTGTTTCTTGTCTTTCTGTATCTTCAAGAATTAGTTCAAAAGTTTTTCTACATAAAAAATTGTGTTCGTTATACGGGGACTGCGCATATAATAACTATCCGATTTTCATTAACTTTGTTTTTGTGTTTCACTCGTCCGTTTTCGAGTTGTTCAACCCTTTTTCAAGTTGTTGACCTATTTTTCGTGCCGAACCCAAATTTGGGCCATTTTAAATATTTTCCAAGTTTTTTCTCAAATCCGAGAGTTTCAAATTCCACAAAATTTCGCAAACTCCTTCATCAATAATTTTGATTAAGTGAGAATTGTCGTAAATTTCCGAGTTATAAAGATAATTTTTTTATGAAAATTATCTTGATTAAATATAGGTTCTTGAGAAGTCGAGTCCTCAAACCTACCGAGCCATTGTAGCATCTTTTCTGTCTTATCCGAACAGGTGGGTGTTCATAAACCTTACCATGTATGTTATTCTTTATAATTGCTTGGCTTGATAATCAATGTATGTGTATGAACCATTAGTCTGTGAGAGTGTTCTCCCGTTGATGGAGTTCGGACAGTTTTCCTATTTGTGCCTATTGAGAGGTTTCTCCAGTTGATGGAGTTCCGACGGTTTAGCTCCCGTGAATGGGCTTGTCCCGACGGTTAGAGGTGTAC
This sequence comes from Striga asiatica, assembly GCA_008636005.1. Classification (NCBI taxonomy): domain Eukaryota; kingdom Viridiplantae; phylum Streptophyta; class Magnoliopsida; order Lamiales; family Orobanchaceae; genus Striga; species Striga asiatica. The sequence continues at coordinate 1,176,926 of BKCP01004516.1, read as the reverse complement.
ACACGAGCGTATGGCGGTATAGAAGGTAGACTAGATGATTTGTGTTCATGCCGTGATTATGATTTTAAGTCATTATATTGAATAGACTGCATGGTATTCCCACGGTGAGCTAGTTGGTTGCTCACCCCCATTATTTCTCCCTTTTCAGGTTGAGCTGGCGATAGCGGAGAAAGACGAGCGAGTGGGGTCATACTTTCTTGTTATTTATGAATTATTATTGCTTCCGCTATTTGTTATCTTTTCAGACTTATAAGCATGTTGGATTATGAAACCGAATTGAGATGTTGTTTGGAATTCTGAATTTGGAATCGATGATATTGATGTCATTTTGAAATTATTATGAGTATGCTATACTTGTATGGTTGATTATGATGTTAAGTGCTATTTTGAGATGGTTTATTCCCAGTGATTTGTGATGACAATTAAGTTATAAATTGAGTTTGAAATGAGTAATGCCCGTTAAACAATTTTAAAATGATTCACGAAAATTTAACTCTGATTTTGATAAAATATGGATTTTTTATTTTTAAAAAAAAATAACAGGGCATTACAACGCCTAAGTCATTGCCTAGTCTATCATCGAGCGACCCCGAGCAATCACCTGAACGACATCGCTGCATCGCCCGCACACGCCTGCTGTCTGTTTCCCGCAGGCATCGCCCGCACACGCTTGCTTCCCGTCGCCCACAGGTGTCTCCCACACACGCTTGTTGCTCGTTGCTCGCAAGCATCGCCTACACACGCTCTTAGCTCTCTCCTGTAGCTCTTGCCCGCATACGCGTGACTCGCTGATAAATATGTGCCACTCAGGACATTCTCTTTTTGTCCGTCAGTAGCGGGCGTTTAGCTACTCGGCGATTGCCAGTTTTTAAAGCTATGTATGCTTAGTGTGTGTGGCACTATGAAACTGTAAAAAGACTTGTCCTTTATATTTATAGGATGATTCCTCATTTAGAATTTTTTTTTTTTTCTAGTTTTTATCCAGCTATTTTGTAATTCCACTTTTGGGAGCTCCAAGTCTCAATTTTTAATGTTTTCTTTTCCATCAAGATGTTGACTTTCCGACTTTCTACAAATTATGGATACTACTAGAGACTTAGGGACCTAGTTTAGGACCAAGATCCCTTAAGTTTTTCTCGGCTTACTTGATTTTTTGTGAATTTTTCTTGAGTAAAATTGGGATCTTTCGTAATTAAAGTAGTTGGATAAGTTAAAGTCTTGATCATTTTTTGCTTATATTGTTTGTCTAAGGTACTTTAGGAGTTGATTACGTGTTCATTAAGTAGTAAAGCTTAAGACTTTGTTAAAAACGTGATCATTTAAGTTTGAAGGTTCGTTATTAATATCCTAGGATCTTAGTACTTGCACGGTTGTTTTTATTATTTTTGTTTAGTTGAATTTGGGGACTCCGTCGTAGTTAAGAATTGAACCTTTAGTTAATTACTTTTTAATTCTCTTCATTCATTTATATTAAACTAGTCTTAAAAAAACTAAACCAAATTTGAATAGAATGTTTAGGACTTGTTTTATTTTCTTTTTATGTGTTGAAGTTTGAATAATGCGACTAGCTCCGAAGAGCCTTCCTTTGAGAAAGATCCGAGGTTCCAAATTGTTAGGTTAAAAATCAATTTCGACAAAATGGCAAACTTATCTTTTTTGAGGATTCATGTGTAAAAGTTCACGTTTGTTGTTTATTCTTGTGATTTATAGGTCGAACTTTTTTTATTGGATTTTGTATGGTTGGCATTCATGATGTTATGATGATTTATTTGCTTCAGTAAGCCCGCCCGTTGGCGGGCACTTTCAGCATACTCACGCTCGCTAGGCGGGCGAGCTTCCACTCCCGAGACTATGAGACTCGCTCATTGGCGGGCACTTTCAGCATACCAATGTCCTCTAGGATGCCAAACCACCACTCGCAGGGCTGCGGGTCTCGCCCATTGGTGGTTGGGCGCTATATATACAACAACCCCCAAACCCTAGCCTCTTCAACCCGCCACCATCTCCCACACTCTTGCGCCTCCGTCCGACTCCCGACTGTGACATAAACATCTAGTCACCAACATGCACGACTATCGACAACGAGCACTGCTAGGCGACAGACCTTCCCTAGCGACTGATAACAATCTGAATCTGTCTGCAACCTTGTCCTATTGGGGTTCTATACAGCACGTCAAATTAATGCAAGTCACAAATCTAGTCTACAAAAATAAGCCTAAAGCGCAGCGAACTAAAGTTGAGTTTGAACACTCAAAGATTAAAATTTTGCAGAATCTGGGACGTTTCTGATTTCCATTGATGGATATCATCTGAACCTCACAGTTCGTGAACATCTTGAACAATCTTCGGGGATCGCTCATCACCAGGTCGCACAGTCGTTATGTGTTGGTCGCGTGGGGCTGCTCGCATGCGGCATGAGTGTCGCTTGGGGCTGCTTGCTTGTGGTTTTCAGGTCGCGCGGTCTGCTCGCGTATGGGGTCGCTTGATTGCTTGCAGCTTGGAGCTGTGTGCCTCGTGCGTCGCGGTGCTTGACTGCGAGCGGCTGAGCGCGGGTGTGCGTCGTGCGTTGTCGTGGTCGACTTGTATCCAATAGAAAATATAATATATCTGTGTTAATCTAAAAGTAATGCATTGCCTATGATGTCTTGTGCTAATCTTTTGCTTTCTTGGTAGGCCTAAGTCAAAGCATAAATGAGTGCCAAAAAATACCATGACAAGATTTTCAGGTTCATTGCATATGTAGTCTTCCAACCACTGAATTCCTAGCAGAAGACAGCCGTCAAACCTTAGAACAAAGGAAGAGAAAATCGCAGTGTGCTATCATACAATTATATAAACAAAACAATAGGTAATTAGTTAAAGTACTAACAAATTAGGAAAGAATACAAATTTATTTAAAGGGGATTACAACATACTGAAACAAAAGAACAAGTATAACAAGTCTCATGTAAATGAGCTTAGGATTAAGCTTCGACAACTATAACACTATTTCGTAAGATATTCAAATTTTACTGATACTTTCAAAATACATCTAATGACAACATAACACCAGAAAAAGCAAATCCACGTACTTGTATAACAATTTCGAATAGCATGACAGTTACGCCTAAAATTAGGGCACAATTTCACCAAAATACTTTCGACACTACAGTGTTGAGGTTCAGGAGAAACGCAAAACACGTATACTTCTGGCCTCAAAGACATTTAAATTTTCAAGTAGTAGCTCTCAGTTTTGTCAATTGCATTCGCTGTCCTCCGCTTCCCATCCGACAACGACAAGAATTTATTTTTCTCGCTATAGGGGCTTTGTTTTAAGGGCAAAAAAAGGGGAAAATCAAATTCGTAGCTCTCATTTTTTCTATTGCGTTCATCGTCCTCCAGTCATCTTCCGACCTCGACGCAATTTGATTGTGCTCACAAAGGGGTCGGATTTTAGGGCAGAAATGGGGAACATCATATGGTGTAATAGAACAAATGGAGAGGGTAATTGAAGGCTAAATTTGTCATAGTGGAACATATCATACATTTTAATCCCACCTAGGAAATGCTTGACAATTTTTCATAAAACCGCATCATATTTTTTAAACATTTGATACCAATCAAAGTTGAACAATTAAATGGAATACATTATTCAGTCCCGTATGAAATGGCATAATGTAAACATCATGTTTCTTTTTTCGACACTGTAACTATAATAAAAACTAGAAAGCGCAAAAGAGTCAGGGATATCAACTGACATCAAAAGAATCAGAAAATCTAAACATACCCTCTTGAAACAACACAGGTGTCCAAGGGGTATAACCTCCAAGAAGATCACCACTAACGCCAAAGCATAAATCCATAAAGGAGACACAACAAACACATTTTGATGGTTGATTAAAATATCTCTGCACTAATGTGGCAAAATTTCTTGTAAGAAGTATTTTTTACTTCATTTTGGCACTGGTCTTGGCGGGCCCTTCAATTTTAAGAGTTGAAATTTTATTTAAAGCACCAAATATTATTATTTTTTTTATTTAAATACTTAAAACTGAAACAAATGCAAACTAGGAATGCATCAATTTTACCCATGGCTAAAACTATTGAGCACATACGGAGATTTCAAATACTTTAACAGGATTAAGGAAATATATGTTAATAAAGGGTCGGGCATAAAAGGGAAAAGAAAAAAGCAAAATAAAATGAAACTATTCAGATTGTGAAATGTATTTTCAACTGGACCATTAGCTTCAGATCCCATTTCTTCTATTTCAATCCACGCCTCTTTCCATTTATGCAAAAACCTAAAAGATGGAAAGAGAATGAGAAAAGACCAAAGCCAACGAGGTTATATTCGTACACTAAGCAGATCAATTTCGTATATCAGCCATGAATTTGGTGGAACATCTTCTCCCAGTGCGCTATCTCCAAAACTGATACCACAAGCAAAAAAATGGAATATACACGGAAACTGCAGATCGAAAAAAAAAAAAAAGAACTTTTTCTGGACAAAATTAGACACAAATAGAAGTTTATGTCTTTAGAAAATTCAAAACATACCCAATTGAAGGTGGGACGATAAGCCTCCTCTTTCTACCAATACGCATACCTGAGTGATATCATGTTCAAATATTACAAATTAAACCTGAAAAAAATAAATAAATAAATTAATACAGAAAATGTAGTAAGCAGACTTCACAAGTAGTTACCATCTATGCCAACATTCCAGCCATCAATGAATTCTTTATCGCCCAACCGAAAATACAGAGCATCTTTACCAACATTTGATTCAAAAACAGACCCAATGTCCTTCGCCATGGCCATGTAATAAATTTTGACCTGATCGGAGATCAAATTCAATCATAGCAGTAACTGACATCATAATAAAATCAACCAAGAACAACATAACCCTACTAATTTTGTACATGTATAATGACTAGACAACAATAATATACTTTTTTACCAGGTGCAGCTACTTTAGCATCAGGTGGTCCACTGTCTAATTCCTCAATGATTAGCCNCCCCCCCCCCCCTTTGATTTGGTCTGTTTTAGACTTGGCATTGTATCTGCACTCTGGTTGTCAGTTTCCATGAGCGTCATATTCTGTATTATTATGTTCCACATTAGGTGTGTCCATGTTAAATTTCCCATTGGATGGTATTTTCTTCTTCCTTTTCTTAACCCTTTTGTCAGGCTGACCACAACTAGCTAGTGTATCCTTACTGACGGTACTGATGATGCTGCAAGAAGAATTTTCTGTTACTAAAATGAACAATATAAAGTGGAAATACTTGATGACGCTGGTGGAGATCAAAACATTATCTTCTTATACTGCTTTTCAAGTTCCAACATAAACTCTTCGTTGATTTCATTTTTAACTGTAAAAAATCTAATATTTCCACTTAAGTATAAAAGTTCCAAACCTCAGGCCTTTAGGGTTCGTGGCATATTCAGCACCCGCTTATGCGCATCAGATCCATACTTCAGTCGATCCGCTACCGGATATCGCACATCTTCCGTGAGGGGAACCGACCCACTGACTTCCTCGCTTGCATCGGTGCCTCCACTCCCCAGAGGCACATCTTTCAGCCAGACGACACTCCTCTCCGCCTCCGTACTCTTGTGCGGATGGGTCACATTGGTTACCCATCGTTCAGATTTGGGTAATCGTATTGGTTTTTATGTTTTAGCCCACTTGTAGAACTATTCTCCTGGACACCAGTCAGCCCAGTTTCAGATCTTTCGCTTTAGCTTTAGTTGTTGTTTTCTCTTCTTTTTCCTTCTCTATTGTTTCTGGTTTTGGTTGTTTTGTTTGTTGTATGAACATGTAAATTTGTGGTTTTCCAAGCCATTTGGGCCTGATTATATTCAGGTTGGAGATCCAGTCTTAACCCCCTACCCTTTCGGAGTATTTTTTTTTTTAAAAAAAAAGAGTTAAAAAGTTCCAAGCCTAACTGTAATCATTATAATCATAGCTTACCAGTTGTTAGATTCAACCTAAATAATATTTCAGTGTATGGAGAGAATGACCAAATTTCTACCTAGTGATCTTGTCTTATTATATATTCAAGTGAAATGAAACAAGAGAAGAAAAACTAGATCAAAGAAAAAACAGATGAGTACTGACTTATCAATTTGTAGGTCTTGATTTTTCCTCTTTCTTTTTGAAGATCATCCCTAGAGTTGTCACCATATGGCAATACTTGCACTGAGTTACCCTTTTTTGTTATCTCCTGATATTCTTCACCAATTTCTTCTATACGAATTTCTTCTAACCCTTGTTGTTCTTGAGTTTGGTTTTCAGCATGCTGTAAACTGCATTGATTGTCAGGTCCTTTTACACTTATTCCTTCCAGTTGCAGTTCACTCTTTCTCTTCTTTGTTAGACCATAATTGGAAGTTCCACTGAAATTTGAGAGTGTACTTAATAGTAGAAGAAAACTCAGCACGATAAAGATGTAACATTAGGAAAGGCCATTATCAACAGATCAAACTCACAAGATTCTTACATATTAGTGAAGGGCTCAACCTTGTGCACATTATCTTCTACCAAAACAGTGTTATCCTTTTGTGCTTGAATGGTGTGGGTTTTCTCATCCTTTTCTGAGCGCATTTTTTTCCTTGACTTTTCATTGACCTAACACCCCTAACAAAGAAGTAAACTAAATAAATGGCAAGTCAGATAATGTAAAAAAACTGAAAAAATGTAGACAGACAACCCATCATTGGAATCTCCACTGATATCCCTAATTGAGAGTGTATTTAATATTAGAATGAAACTCAACATGATAAAGATGCCACATTACTGAAGGCCATTATCAATAAATCAATCACACAAGGTTCTTTCATATTAGTGGAGGTCTCAACCTTGTGCACATTATCCTATGCTAGAACAATGTTATTCTTGTCTGCTTGAATGGTGTGAGCTTTCTCCTCCTTTTTTGAGTGCTTTTTTTCTTTTCCTTTCTGACTTTTCACTGACCTCACACCCCCAACAAAGGAGTAAACTAAATAAGTGGCAAGTCAGATAATGTAAAAAAGCTAAAAAAACTGTAGACAGACAACATATTGTTAGATGATGCTCAAAGTTTATATGGAATGGCGTTTCATCCTTCCTTATGCTCGTGGAAAGACTGGCTGTTGGCTGCGTCTTTTGCATTACTTTCATGAATTGAATTTCTAGCTAAGACCTTTTTGATGGAAACATTAGTTTTTTCAAGAGTCACCTCTTCCATGGCATTATTATTTGCATGTAGGACAGTACTATCAGAATTCAAGGAAAATAAACCTTGATTAAAACCAAAATCAAAACATTGCCACAGCCCCCCAGAAACCATATATCCACTTCACGAAAGAGGACATTTCAAAGTGCTAAGATGTAAATGGTAGGAGGACAATTACATGAAGAAAGTGCATTAATAGCCTGGAATAGTAAATCAATTTATTACCCATCCAGTTTGTCAGCACCACACACACCATCGTCTTTTGCCTAGTCCCCCATTTCCACTATTACACAAGGTATCATTTGTCTAGCATTACAAGCAATTGTCTCCATGGCACTTTTACTCATTAATGCAGATAAAGTGTGGGAAACCTTATCTACACCTTTATGCTGATCAGCATCATGAAGAGTTTTGTTTCCTATCTCAGAAAAGGTACATCCTTGATATCCTTAAGACAGCAGGAATGGAGAAGTCTAATCTCTGAGCACACTCATGATTACTCCACCGATATCAAAGTTTGAAGGACAACCTATTGAAAATGGTTATCTCTTTAGAATATGGATAGGAGCATTCCAATATGTAAGCATCAAAAGACCAGACATTGCATTCAACATCAACAAGTTGAGTCAATTCATGCAAAGCCCCATGAACAATCACATGAAGACCCTCAAGAGAGTTCTTAAATACTTAGAAAGGACTCTAGATCATGGCTTAAGATTTGACAAGAACTTCTCTTTCAAAATTTCAGCATTTGCAGATGCTAATTGAGCCTCAGACATATATGATAGAAAATCAAAATCTGGTATTTGTGTATTCTCAGGGAAGAATCTAGTTTCATGGATCTCTAAGAAGAAACATTTGGTCTCAAGGTCAAGCACTGAATCAAAATTAAGGAGCCTTGCATCAGCTACTTGTGAAATAATCTGGCTTCAGTCCTTATTAAGAGAGTTGCGCATTTCTCCTCAGAATCCATCGGTTATTTGGGTTGATAATTTTGGTGCTATATCCTTAGCCTCAAATCATATTCATCATTCTCCGTCTAAACATGTTGAAATTGATATGCACTTTATCAAGGAGCAGGTGGATCACAAAATCATTTTTGTTCGACATGTTCCTTACTTATTTCAAGTGGCTAACATTCTAACAAAACCACTGAGTGGTCAATTCTTCAACCGGTTGCATCATTCACTTAGTTTTCATTCTCATGCGGTCTTCGAATCGATGGGACATAAATGAAGATCACATAACCTGCAGTCATGTCATCCACCTCAGTTCACCTTACCACCTCGCTCACCTCAGGTCCAAGCGATTGCACCCCTGGCCCACGTGATAGCTCGACATGAATGACCACATGCAAGATGCATCAAGCCAAAACCGAGCTAACAACCTCTGCACATGTAGAAAAGCTCCTCTTAATGTACTATTACCTATTAAGTTTTTGAATTTCAAATTATTCACCCCAAGAAGGACATGTGCCTATCTCATTTGGAAAGATAAATTAAGAAGAACGTACATGCATTTGCTACCAATTCCTTTTTCTTAGAATATTGAATCCAAGAACATGAAGTTACCAAAGTTCTTTCCCATGGCAAAAGTCAAGTGAAATCCCACTATTAAAAAAAACAGCGAGGCCAAATAGAATCAGTGTGATCTCGACGGTGAGGAAGTAAGATAAGTTCATTTTTTTATATTATGTAGTTCAACTCGTATACTCATGTTCGCTTTTTTAACATTATGAAATTCAGCTCCTATATATACTTTGATGAGTTTTGCTGACTCCTTATGGCTCGTTGCAACTAGAATAAGTTTGGTATGAGAGAGTGGAGGGGGCATCTAATTAGGAATCCTACCTGGGTAAGATGAAGTGAATTGACTCGACCTAAAAGATACCCCGAAAAGCAAAGACAAGGACCAATATATAGGGTAAGCGCGAACCCAACTAAGAAGGATAAAGGGCCCAAAACCTGTGATAGAATAAATTGTTCATGGTTACTTGAGGTACAAGTGACGAAGTGTCATACATGAGGTATAAAAATGCAGTTACATATGTAGTACACACATTTCACACCATGTCATCATACACAACATTTACAATTTCTCTCCCCACTCTAAATATTCTATCTACCTCTCCTTCTTATTCTAACTTTGTAATCAGAACGCATTCTTATTATTTGAAGGGAGAGAGTAGATAAAGGTAGGAAATCAGATCATTGGGTTCAACATGCCAAGATTTCTGGTCGAACCCAAGTTTGTTAGCATCCCTCCTTTATGTAAATGTAATTAATTATATTTAAAAAAATAAATATAAAATTTTAATTAACGCACATATTGTAATATTAGTGAAATATTTGAAGTGCAAACTGATCAATTTTGAGATAAGTTAGTTTTTGTTCAATGAATCAAATCGTCTCACGCAAAATATGTCGTCAAGCGAGAAAAAATAGTTTTCTTCCAATTTAATTTTAGGATTTCAATTTATTGAGTTATTTTTGTACTTTTATAAGTTCTGTTTGTTTTGAGGAATTTTATTTTTTATTTTTAATATTTTTTTAGTTTTGTTAGTCTTTTATGGTCCACATATGTTTCGAATATTGCTATAGTGCTATACAATATAATTTGAAAGAAAAATATAATATAAATTTCAAAGAAAGCAATACACTATAACTTACAAAGCTAAATATATCCAATGCAACCTCGGCCATAACTTCATAAAGTGTGGAAAAAAGTGGTTGAAACATTCTTGTGGGCCAAATCCTTTAGACCCATTCCATGTGTCAAATGATGCACATATATAGGCATAATATTTTATATTTGGAATTATGCTTGTCTTATATATATATATATATATATATATATATTCAAACATAGGAACAATAGTATTCAATAGTTCATTAGTGTACGTATTTTCAATTTTGTTTGATTCTTCAAAGAAACTGCTGAAATAAAAAAAATGGAAAACCAAGATTCATATAGTTCTGGAAATGTTTCGGGTCAAGCGCAGGTAATGTTTCACTAGTAATTTCACAGCGTGCAAGAATTCTCATGTTTTATATATTTTTTTTTAATTAAGATGCAAATCATACTAAGTAACTAAATTTTGAAAATGACTTTGTCATTCCATTGCAAAAGTATGCATATTTTAACTTATATATTTCAAAGTATCATATTAATACGACTAAAAAAAATTAAAAACGGATGGACGGTAACATTTATGTTATGATAATGTTAGAATATTTTCATAAAAATGTTGAAATATCTGTAAGAAACTGTAATTGTAGATGAGGAGAGAATGGAATGACATGCAAACCCCAGCATCAAGCATCCACAGCCAAGGCCAGGCAGCCAACTTCCTCGAAGAGGTATTTATATGTACATAATCCATTATTTATTTTATTTATGGCTTAATTGTATTTTTACTCCTGTTGATTTAACGTCATAGTAATTTTTATCCCAATATTCTAACATATCTTCTTTTGATCCTATAATTTAATATTTTTCTGCAATTTCAGTCCTTCGAGGACTGAAATTGCAACAATTTGCAAATTTATAGATTTTTTTTATTAGCAATTTATGTCCTAAAATTTAAAATTTTATTGCAAAATATTAAATCACAACACCAAAATGCTAAAAGCTGGAACATTGGGACTAAAATTGCTATGAAACTAAACCAACATGACTAAAAATATATTTTTGCCTTTTATTATTTATTCATTGCGATTTTCTTTTATTTCGAACACATGCCTTAACCTTAATTACAACATTTATTTTTTCATGGGAAACCCAAAGCATTTCATCCAAAACACATTATTATAAGCTTTATTTATTTATGGGTAAAAAAGACTGGGAGCCAGGTGAAGAACATGGCTTATGGGGCGGCTGAAGTTGGGAAGGGAGCAGCACAAGGGGCCATCAACCTCGCGCGTGGAGCAGCAGACGCTGTGAAGAATAGCATAGGCATCAATAACAATAACAATGACGTCACGATCCCCACAACTATTCCACGTGGCGGCGCCACTACCATCAACGCCAACTCTAACACTGCTACAATCCCAAATCTTATGGATAGCAATAACATTGATTTGGAGGGATTGTCTTATCCAACCAACACTATGTCCGATCCCAATTGCCACCGCAATCAGTCGCACTAATTACACTCCCAAAAATCGTTACAATAACATTTGAAATTATTTTTATTTAATAATGATTATCTCAATCATTCTTCTTAATTGGGATATTATATTTGTTTTTTTTTTTTCTCGTTGGTTCTTGGAAGCCGTTCCGAGTGGTTCACCACCCTCATTTTGTAACCATTTGCATTATGTATGTCTTTTACAAATAATGTTTTAGAATTTCATTGTTTGAAATATCGATATGACATGTTATGTTATAAGTCCAAGGTTTTGAAAGCCGAACCAGTCATCGAATCGATGAAGTTATCAGTTCAATGGTTCACTGGTCGGACCAGTGGTCGAACCAGTTTAATTAACATTTAATTTTTTATTTATTTTATATGTATAATATATAATTGTATATATTTTTTTAATTGATTTTATAGTGTATAGTTCAATAATAGATGCAATCAACAATGTTGAATAATGTTGATAATTTATTTTATTTTATTTATTTATATTTTAATCTATATTTAAGATACAAAATAGCGAGTATATTTTAGTTTTAATTTTTAAATGAGAATTTAAAAAAAATCATTAATAAAATAGAAAATATATTATTTTTTTTGTCATTGTAGGGTTTTTGATTTTGAACAATTTTGGACGTCAAACGATTCTAGGCCCAAGTCCAAACTCAAAAACAAAGAAAAATAAATTTATAGACCCAAGTCCTAACTAAAAAACAAAGAAAAGAGAAACGCATGGTAAGCTATTAGATATCCCACATTGAAAAAAATAAGGAACAACAGAATGTTATTTAAATGATAACTTTTGCCTCCATGGTCACAACCTTACCAAGTCAACCGCTGGGCCGCCCAAATCAGTCTGATTTTTTGGTTCAACCGGTTCATGGCCGATTTTTGGGCCTTAGCGGTTCCAGTGCTCAAACCGGACTATTGAGCTGGCCGGTTCCCGGTTGAATTGGTCGAACCGACTGTTCCGGTCTGGTTTTCAGAACCATGTATAAGTCCCTTCAAATTGTGATTTTGGAATCCCATGAATAACAAACGCATTTTTGAATCCCATGAATAACAAACGAGAAAATGCTTAACGATAGATTTTTAAACAACTCCATAACAATCTATGATAATAGAAAAGGTACACCGTTTTGGGCCCTAGCGGTTTCAGAGTTCAAACCGGACTGTTGAGCTGGCCGATTCTCGGTTGAACCGGTCGAACCGACCGGTCCGTTCTGGTTTTCAGAACCATGTATAAGTCCCTTCAAATTGTCATTTTGGAATCTCATGAATAATAAACGAGAAAATGCTTAACGATAGATTTTTAAACAACTCCATATCAATCTATGATAATAGAAAAGGTACACAACATAAGTTGTTCGCTAATACCATGCTAAATCATAAATCGTCCACACTAAAGGCAAAATTGCAAGTCTCAGTTAGCTACTACGTTTTTTTATATTTTTAGCAAGAAACAATTGCAATTTTAATCTATTATTATAGGTCATTTTTCATTTTCGTCCAGTAATTTAGTAGGATTCAAAATTAGTTCAAAATTTTTTTAAATTTGAGTCAATTTAATCCTATATCGACCTCGATCGCCGAAATCCGATCAGAAATTGTTGAACTGGAATAATTGATTGTCAGCTCATCTGACGTGGACAATTTCCCAACCAAGTTAGTGAGGTGGTCACTTTTTTTTGTGCCATGTAGTAATTTTGGCATTTTAAATTAATCAAAATAGAGGGGAAAAAAGGAAGAAAAAAATTATCAAGGAAGAAGAAATTTTAAGCACTTCAAATTCAGATAAAAACAAGAGCATATTCTTCAGATTCGTATAAGACCGGGGAAAACAAAAAAATTACAAGCTTTCCAAGCAATAA
>BKCP01004516.1:1072328-1147565 GCA_008636005.1 Striga asiatica | reverse complement strand
ATGGGGGAGGGAGGGGGAGGGGGCGGTAAGTAGTAATGGGGGCGGTGAATAATAAATGAGTTTGTTTTACCAACCCTAGTCCAGCTCATGATTGCAGAGGGGACCTCATGTCGACCACTAGATGTCAGCTGTCTTTCTTGTGGAACAAATCTCACATATCTTTCTTGTCCCCCACAAGATCTTACATAATTAAACTCTCCAGATCTCATGACAATGCCAAAAGATATCACGTATCACTTCGTGCTAAAATATCGAGATCTCATGGATCTGTCGCCTGCTGCGCTGCAAGAGACAATTCCAACAGTGCTGAAGATAATTCTCTTGTTGACAATTCCAAAAGACATCATGTATCACTCTGTCCTAAAATATCGAGATCCCATGGATCTCGGCTGCTGCGCAGCAAGATACGATTCCAGCAGTGCTGAATTCTCTTGTTGATGAAAGGAATGAAGGCGTCAAAGATTACGAAAATCAGGATCAATCTACTTCTACTGACGATCAAGTTAAGGTAAACCTCTCGCATATCCTATAACATAATTCTTCACATTAAAGATTCCTAGCCAAATTTCAATCAGTTGGGAAACATAACAAATCCTAACAAGTAATTCTCAGATTTTAATTCATGTCTGGAACTCCAAGAGGGGATGAAGAGTTTTCGAGAGGGAAAATAAAAAATATAGACGGGAAATTATCAATTTCAAGACTAAAATACAGCATTGATTCCGAGTTGGATAATGAAGTTCCATTAAAAAAAATGTCTCATAGATAGTTAAATAATAAATACCCTGGACTATTTTTTTTTTTCGTGTGTAATTCACCAAAACCACGGCATTTCAGGTTCAATTTTACCCAATCCCCCACCAGATTTTAACGGACCAGCACACAGTGTGGAGAGTAGGCTCAAATTCTCCACATTTGAGACACCAATGGAAGTAAGTCAATGCAAAAGTATTCAATTGAATTTAAATAAATATATAAATAAAGAGCACAACAATAAGCATTTCAGAATAGCAGATGTTAAAGGAGGTGATGCAGCACCAGCATACCCTTGAAAATTTAAGGTCTAAAAGGATGTAAAAACTCATACCACTGAATAAGAAACAAAAAAAACGATGAACAATGAAGAAAAATAGGAAAGAAGTAGAGCTCAATCATTGTCAACAAAACAAACCTAAAGCAGGCTTCACAGATATTTTCTGGCAAGTCCTCGGACTTTTGTATCGAAATGTGATGATGTAATACGGCTTCCAGAAACGTAGAGCGGATTGAGAAGAGTCTGAAAATAATATCAAGAGGCATTTGTAGTTAAAATTTCAAAAACAAATAAATTAATAAAAAGATGGAATTACATAAAATTTGATCTTGTACATCAATAGTGATGTACAAGATCAAATAGAAATGCACCTTGGAATTATGTGAGAAATTTTAGGATAGATATTTTGCAACAAGAGACAGAATAACTCTGACAAAATCTGAATAGCAAAATGAAAGAATAAATCTTGCAGATTCGACATACAGTTTCTGGTAAAATTAATCAAAAAACTAGGAAGCATATAGAAAGAAGAAAAAGCGCCAAAAATCTTTATGCAGTTTCCACGTGTACTTCCACATGTACGAGAAGCATGTGAACAACTGACCTTGATATAGAGCTCGTGAACCTCTTGGAAGAAGCTCTTGATTCCATCATCATTACGGGAACCGTGAAGCAGCATCAGTCGAGTATGTAACACTTTTATTGATTAAAGAAACAAACAAATAAAGACACATTGAAAGTTCACACGGACATGCATGACAGAAAAATATATTCAGCAAATGAAACTCAGAAAGAAAAAAAGGTGGGAAGCATCAAGTACAAATGAAATAGAAATAAATCACAGTTATAAAATATTACTACTCCTATTTATACAGTTCTACTAAGTGATATCAATTGAAAGCAAGATCATGTTTAGGTAAGCAACATGCAAACAACTAAATGAAGCTTACAAGTATCCAAATAAATGAAGCTTCCTTACGTGAAATAGTTTCATATGCCACAGGTAAAGGTTGTGCCAACCACCAAAAAGGGCAATAACAAGTCATTTAATCTTAATTTGATCATTTAAATGTGAAATAGGTTTATATGCCACAGGTAAGGTTGTTCAATCAACCAAAGATGGAACTAACAAGTCATTTAATCTTAACTTGATGTGACCCTAACCAAATTACTAACTTGGGATTAACAGGAAATTTTGAAATTTCCATGGGTAGAGCATATTGAAGGTTGGAGGGATTAACAGGAAGTTTATGTATTTTATATCCTGAAACATTTTTTTATGAAGAGCTTTACTGGTCTGGTCATCTCTGGGCATGGGTATAACTACTGAATTCTAAAGGCCGAAGACAGAAAAAAGAAAGTCTTAAACTCCATTCAAAAATAAATTGCAGCAACCCCAATGCATACAATCTTGGACGGCATCTGTCTAGCTCTTTGAGAGAAATAACAAAAAAACGACTCAGTTTCATCAAATTAAGATACAAAGAAATTATCCTGGTCATCACTCATCATCCATTAATGCAAAATGTCAAAAATTATTTGATTGTATAATATCATTCTGCCATTTCCTCAAAAGCATAAAGCACCGTATGACAGAGTTCAAAAGAAAAGGATATGACCAGCAGTCACATAAATCGATACCACCAAGTCGTCGAATCTGTCAATAGCTTTTAAAAACCTGATTTATAGGACCAGAAAACTCAGAAATATAATATTATTGCTCAAACGACATTTTTGAAGTACACCATAGTGCAACATAAGTGTAATACACAGTGCTTATTGTAAAGAGCTCACATAGCACCAGTAGTCCAAGCCATGTCTTGAACAATGTCTAAAGCCGCATGCAGTATGAACTGGTGCTGATGAGCAATGTCTTCTCTCTACCATAAAGTCGATTACATGTTTATCAAATAAAATCACAAACAAGATACGTTTCCATAAAATTCATGAAAAATGCAAAACTAATACAAAATTTGAATGAGGAAAATGGACATACTTTGGGGACAGAACCAACTTCAGCTTCATAAATTGGGATGTCATTTTTGCTGACAATCATAAAGCATGCAGTATTTGCCATCTCTCTCTCTCTCTCTCTCTCTCTATCTATCTCTCACTTCTTCAGAATAGCTTCTCAGCTGAAGATAAAATTTGATGAAAATGTAAGTTAACATTTATTTGGGCAACAAAAATGCAGGAAATAATGGAATATTAGCATTTCACATAGCATTCATTGTATGGCTAAAAATCTTAGTTCAACAGGAAATTCCTTGTGGGACAAAAAATACACTCATACACCCACAACAGAAATAAATAACCATTGCAGGAGAACATAAAGTGATTTCTAAGTTAATCAGAATATCATGTTATTATGTAGGGTAAACCTGGTTATCACAATTTTTTTTCCCCAGAGAATAAACTTACACCAAGAATCCAGGATAAAGAAAGGTGAAAGGCTGATTTTCAAATTTAATAAGAAAGTCAGCTGAATATCATACAGCATAAACTGATTTACAGAACAAGCCCAATTTAAACCTTCATTGGGAAGAGGACTGGGGGTTGTTGTTGGAAGGGAAATCAATCTCATCCAAATAAACTTGCCAAAAACTCTTCTGAATGTGAACATCTAAAGCACCGTAATCACCAAGAATAACAAAAGAAGACTACAAACAATCATTAATTATTCTCCGAAGCCTAAAAGATGAAACACATCCAAAGGAAAAATAAAGGCATCCTATTTAGTACCAAGTTAGTCAATTAACTTTCAAATAATCAATCAAGCACATCACCCCCATAAATCCAGCGCCATCAAGCTCAACCAACAGTTTTAGCCTCAGCATAATCCATAAAATTACCATTACACAACAAAGAACGAAAACAAATGATGAATTTCTCAATTGGGACACATAGAAGGAAAGAACGTCGGAATATTGTATATACCTTGGCTCGACTGGCCTGCCTAGGTATAGGGCTTTCAGAGGAATCTCCACAAGGATTTTAATTCAGGCGGCTATGAAGAAATGAAATTAGGAAAAAGGAAAGGATTCGTTCACTAATAATTTTAAGAACTGGAATTTGTCACTAAATGTTAGGGTTGATTGTTTATGAAANTTTTTCCCGGAACGATAGATGATATTATAAATCAAAGTGCACAAATGTGCGAATACACAAATACAAAGCAGCCAACGGCTGAAAAAGTGGGAGGACATGTCAGAAGGCCGCCTAGAAATCCGCCGCTAGCAAAGCTAGACTAACAACACACCAAAAACTACACAAACAAAAGACTAAAAATGATCCCACCAGGATAATACCCGAGTGTCTGATCCCAATGGGATAATAAGATGACACTCAGGCTCACAGGGGTCAACGACCCAAACCAAAAATACATGCCCTAAACAATACAATCACATACCAAACTAACAAACAAAAAGGAAAAAACCACAAAAAACAAAAAACACTAATCAAAACGAAACAAGCCCTTCCTAAGCAGCAAAATCAAGTAGAGCCGGTGGATACCGAGTCGATCCAAAATGAGTCCCACAGCCAAAGAGAACCGACCCGAAACTGCCCAAACACCAACTCGGTGGCCTAACGAAGTCAAATCCCAAGCCCCAGAACAACATCCGAAATCAAACTCGAACCGTGACCTCAACACCCAAGATGCCTCAGGACCACCACGTGACCGGGCCCACTAACACCACTAGCGGGTCCAACCAACCCGGTAAACCCCCGAACCACAAAGAAGCCGAGGTTGCAGCCACGTCTCCGACCGCCCGAAGCCGCCACAATCCACCACCCACCACTACCCCACCTCTGCCATCACCACTGGCCGGAGGTAAAAGCAATGGTCCACCCCAGACCTAACACCAAAGGAAAGGGGAAGAAAGATGGAAGCGCAGCGGAGCTCCGGCCGTCCGAACACCATCGCTGCCGAACAACTGAGGCACCATCTACCCGACCGAATCCGCCGCAATCCTCCGCCCACCACAGCCCCGCCTCTGCCATCATTCTCTTAGTCATTCCATGATTGATATATTTTTTGGAAAGGAATGACCATTCTAATGGAAATAGCAAAACTCATCTCGATGGGATTAGCCATTCCATAGAAAATAGAAGGTTTTCTCATTTCCATGTGTGTAGGAATCAATTTTCAAAAAATAAAATTAACAAATAATAACAAAACAATAATATATATTATAAATCATGATTAAAATATATTAAATAAAATTTAAATAAAAAAATTAAAAACTTACTTTTATTTATTTTTTAATTAGATATATTAAATACTTATATAAAAATAAAACTAAAAAAAGCATTTATATATAATTTAAAAATATATTATTTTATTTTTATATATTATTAAAAATATATTATTTTTTATATATAAAAATATATTACTTCTAAAATATATTATTGAAAAATATTAAAAATATATATTATTAAAAAATATATTACTTTTTATTTTTAAATATTATTAAAAATATATTATTTTAAAAAATAAAATTCAAATAAAAAATTGAAAATTTACTTTTATTTATTGTTTAAGGAAAACTATAAAATTCAAATAAAAAATTCAAATAAAATTCAAATATATCATTCCATTCAAGTCATATTCCTTCTGCATACCAAACGCATCAATGACAAAACTTGTTTCATTCTATTCTCATAATTATTTCATTCTTCAATTCATTCTATTCCTACAAAAATCCATTTCATTGTACCAATCATGTCATAAGAGTTTGGATTGAGGAATTTATTGAGGGATTTGAAATCCATGGATTTCAAATTTATAAGTTCAAATTCTTATGCATGCCGGGATGGTAATAGAGATTGAGGGTTTCAAATTCACGCTAGATAGATTTTTAGTCATTATTTGAAGGATTTAAAACAACTCCTCAAACCTAGTCATTTAAAATCCAGTGTTTATTCCAATTTCCATCGTTGACAACAACGTCGTCCGCGATCATTTAGATTCATCACCACCGCAAGTCAACACCATCGGTGCGAGCTAGACAATGGTTTTATTATCATTTCAACAAATTCATTCAAGGAGTGTGCAAATAGAAATTTTATATTTTTGAAATTTTGAAATCAATGAATTTCAAATTCCTCCAAACAAATGTAGCCTAAAATAATATTTAAAATAAAAGGATTAAAATTGATTTGATGTAAAAGTAAGAGATAAATGATTGGAAATGATAGGTAGTTAAAATTATGTGAGTGGATGAATAGTGAATTAAAATTGATGTGATGTGTAAGAATGATTAATTTGTATTATTTAATTATATAAATAATATTAAAGATAGTGAGATTGAGTAAAAGTGATTTAGATTTTAAGTATGAAATAAAGTTGAATAAATTATTTCATAAACATTCAAGCCCTTAAATTTCTGTTGGGGTTCAAATTAAGCCTTATTTTTTATACAAAGAAAGATAATGCTTGGAAATATTTTTATTTTTAGAAATGTTATAGGTACATAATATAGTACATAGAAGTGTACATAATACTCACATTAAGTGGGTCCTACTAAAAAAAATCATTTGGACCCACTCTATGTGAAGTTTATGTACACCTCTATGTACATTTATTATGTACTTGTAGCATTTTTCTATTTTTTTTAAGTAAAATGTTCTATAATCTATTCTAAAGATATCTTTCTACATCTATTATATAAAATAAGAAGAAGGAGGTGAAATTATCTTTAGAAAGAGTTTCTCGTCAAAATCATTAATTACATACTTAAAAAAAGGTAAGTTTTATACTCCCTCCTTTTATTAATAAACGTCGTTTTGAGAAGTTGCACAATAATTAAGAATAAATTTTTTGTCAATAATAACCCTCATTAATGAGGATAGAGATAGATGTTTTGAGAAAAGATGAATAGTGAATATGAAAAGACGTAGTGTATTTATTAGCTAGATAAGGGTAATAATGAAAAAATATGTACAAAAGATCCATAACGTCATTTATTTAATTAATTGTTGATAACGCCAAAATGACATTTATAAGAAAAAGGAGATAGTATTGTTTTTAAGTGTTTTCAAATAAAAATAAAAAGAAACATCAAATGCATTCCCATAATCTTGGTTGTTGTTTGTCATGTCATATTTTCGGTTTTTGTTGTAAAAAAATATTCTCGAATTCTGTGTTGTGTATATTTTGAATTTAATTAAAAATCAAACTATTTTAATAACATCATAATCTATTCTTTTATGGTAACGATTTTGTTGAGTGTATTTTTTTCATTCTAGCAGATTTTTTACTATCACCAATTAAAAAATAAAATCTCATTCTAATTCTAGACAATACATATATTTTCTATTTTTTCTTTACAAACAAAATTTAAAACTGCAATACAATTGGACATGTTATATTCTAAAGATTATTTTTATAATTTTTTTTTTGTTTTTTTTTTTATAAAAATAAGCTATAAAAGTGCGATATAAGTAACTATAACATTTCAACCATTTTCATGAAAAACATAACAAACTTCTTTTTGAATAAATAGCATTCAAATTTTTAGGATTATTTCCATGAAAAACATAACAAACTTCTTTTTGAATAAATAGCATTCAAATTTTTAGGATTTTAGGATACAAGAGTAGTATTCAAACCTATCCTTTACATATACAAAAGATATATACGATTTCCACATCTTATCCCATGCAAAATGAAATATAGGTATGCACAAATCAATTTACTTATGAAACATTTTTTCCGTAAAATAATGTGATTTACATGTCCTCCGTTCCATTAGTTAATTTTGAGCTACAAATAATAAAATATCTTCTTCTTCTTTTTTTTTATAATTATTTTTGTGAATATTGTTTTACAAAAGATACAACCGGAATTCAAAATCTCTGGTAAAACACAACAAAAACAAAAGTGTTCTAAATATTGGAATGGAATTGCTACAAAAAATGAGAATGGTTGAGAAAAGAAAAGATATACTCAAAATCTACAGTTCAAGGTAACAACGTTTCTTATATCCCCTATAAAATTAAACTTCACCTGATAAATCATATCTTTAGTATTTATCACAATATTACATATTTTCACTATAATTTTATTTCGTGTTGTGAGCATTCCAAAATTCAGCAAAGAATTAGAGGAAGGAGGTGTCTATGCAATTCGCAATTACCAAGTGGAGAGTCGTCTTGGTAAATTGCTAACCAAGCTGAATTTGGACTCGGGTTTGGACTAACCCATGTGACCTTCATTGAGTTCACTGAACATGGACGTGTCAAGCCGTTTTATGCCCATTTACTTGCCCTTAGTGGTAGCTGACCTTTGATCATCCTTTAGTGGTTAGAAGTCCTATAAATAGAACATGTGTAGAACAATACACAAGATCATCATCTGCATCTTACTCCCTCAAAGCCTCACGCATCATATCATAAGTGTGCTCAAGTTATCAATATTGTTCTAGTTTGTCGGAGCTCAGAAGTCTGGTGTGCTACTGCCTTCGAGACATCTATCATTGTACCTTTCGGGACAAGACGCATAAATCCGTCTGTACTATATGAGGCGTATTTGTATTGCAAAAAGAGTTATTCTCTTCTTGGTTTAAATCTTTGCGTTTTACGTTGTACTTTGTAAAAATTGAACACTTCGGTTCGTATGTTTTCCGTGTATTCAACACTACAAACAAATTGTTATATTCCAACGGAAAATCCTATGATAATATATTTCAAGGGAAATTCCAACGGATATTCTAATGGTATAGCTTCCGTTGGAATGATTCTAACAAAAATAGACATGGCCAGTCAACGGGTCCGGACCCGGCCTGGCCTGACGACGGACCACAAAAGCCTGGCTCTGGACCGAACCGGAGATTGCTTAGGGCCGGGTCATCGGACCAGCCCGGTCCCGCCGGTTTATAAAAAAAAAAATAAAAAAAATGAATTGTTGCCCGGCCTCCCTCTCGGACCGGACCGCCGGGACAAAAAAAAGAAATAGGCCAACCGGGACCGAACCGCGGCCCTTGCGGTCCGGTTAGATGAACCGGCCCTTACGTGGCCGGTTCAGGGCCGGTCCGAGACCGGTTTCGGTCCGGATCGGCCCGTGGCCATGTCTAAACGAAAATATTCCGTTAGAATGTATTTTTGATTGGAATTTTAGATAGAATTTGATGATTCCAACGGCTTTTGACTGTAGGAATTTCCGTTGGAATTTTTATTTCCACCACAGTTGGAAAATCTACCGCTGGAATCGTCAAAATCCAACGAAAATTCCAATTGAAAACTCATTCCAACATAATATATTTGTTGGAATTTTCGTTGGAATTATTCTAAATTTCCAACGGAAATAATAGCATTGAAATATTCATTGGAATTGCCGTTGGAATTCTGTTGGAATATATTTCCATTGGAATATCATCATTTTCTTGTAGTTGAGTGATCACATTTAAATAAACGAAATAATAAATGAGAGGAGATGGATTGTTGGAAGTAACCCTACTATATTCGTGAATGATTAGATGTGAGCAATATTTTTCAAAGGTCATAATATACATTGCAAGAAGCACACATGCCATTCATAAGAAAATAAAAAGGTTGAAACATTCTTTGCCAAATTCCCCTCCAACCCATGTTCGGTGATGCACAAATTTAGACACAATACTTTATTTGGACAAAGACATGTCCACAATACATATATGCATATAAATAGCGCAGTACCGCTATAATTCCTTCAGTGACAGTTATCACACTTACGTTTTAATAACTCAGTTTTGTTTTTTACCCCCGAAATAAACTACAGGAAAGAAAAATGGAAAGCCAAAGAGTTCCAGGGCAAGCTCAGGTAGTTTTAACTTTTAATTTCTTTGAGTCGTTTTTTCAATTAGCCCACATTTTAAAAAATAATTAATTTGGATGTGATTGTAGATGAGGAGAGATAACCCACCATCTGACACCTACAGCCAAGGCCAGACAACAAACTTCCTTGAAGAGGTAAATATTATTGTGTGAAACTTTATTCTAATTTTTTTTTTTCCTTTCAAGTTGCATTTTAGCTAGATCATTAAAATAAATAAATAAAAAATTACTCTCTATGGATTTTTTGTCAATGTGATTCATGTATTTAACCTTTGTCTTGATTACAAAATATAATACTCCACTCTTAAATTAAATATACATATATATCCTCAACACAATTCAAATACATTAATCTATTATAAATTTGGTGTGAAATAGACTGGAAAGCAGGTGAAGAACATGGGCCAAGGTGCGGCGGAAGTGGGCAAGGGGGCGGTTAACCTCGCCGCTAACATCACTCAAGGGGCCGTAGATGCTGTGAAAAACACAATCGGAATAAATAACGATAATAATTCTACAATCACCACTAGTAATCTACGTGGCGCCGGCGGCGGCAGTAGCACAGTCCCAAATCTCATGGATACCGACGCTGATGTGGCGGAATTGAGTTATCCAACCAACCACAACAACAATTAAAATGTATTTTTCCTTGTTTCGTTTCGTGCAGTTGTTATTTATTAATAGTTGAAATAATTTGTTGGAGAATTGGTGATCTATCTTTTGGTTTTATCTATTCTTCTTTTGTAGATTTTTGCCCAAAGTGGTTCAGTACCATGTTTTGATGTATTTCTTTAATGAAATAATGTCAAGTACTGTTTGTTAAGATATATCATTTTAATGGAAAGAACTAACTTCCAAGTAAAAAACGATAATGATAATCATCTATATCTATATTTTATCTATATATATATATATATACAGGGATGCGCTCCGGTGAGAATGATACTCAATGAAAGAAATAAGAATAAATCTTAGTCGTCGGATTGAATGATCTAATGGATTAAAAAAACACAGCATTTATACATTCATTAAGGTTCCGTTTGTTTTGAGGGATTTGAAATCCCTTGATTTTAAAAATTTTGAAATATAAATTTTTTTACTTGCACACTCCAAATGTGTTGAAAATATTATAAATAAATTGTCTAGCTCGCACCGATAGTGTTGACTCACGGTGATGATGAACCTAAATGATCGCGGACGGCGTGGTCCTCAACAGTGGATTTCAAATGACTAGGTTTAAGGAGTCATTTCAAATCCTTCAAAATAATGACTAAAAAGCATCTAACATGAATTTGAAATCCTCCAACTTCCATTATCATCCCAACATGCATGAACATTTGAACTTGTAAATTTGAAATCTATGGATTTCAAATCTCTCTAGTAAATCCCTCAAAACAAACGGAGCCTAAGGGTATTTCAGACATTTAATACATCAATAATACACCAATCCAGTAGACCCCACCTCAATTAACGTACCAACTGTCACACCTCCTCCAACTTCCATTATCATCCCAATATGCATGAACATTTGAACTTGTAAATTTGAAATCTATGGATTTCAAATCTCTCCAGTAAATCCCTCAAAACAAACGGAGCCTAAGGGTATTTCAGACATTTAATACATCAATAATACACCAATCCAGTAGACCCCACCTCAATTAACGTACCAGCTGTCACACCTCTCTCTCTCTCAATCTCTCTCACTTCCACCCACCCCCGTAAAATTTGGTCAAGCTCACCCACTCTCTCTCTCTCTCACTCACTAACACACATGCACACGGCACACATATACACACACAGAGCTCAACATTCCCAGTCGTCCCTCTTCCAACAGTCCGCCGGCCGCAGCCGCCGTGCCTCCACAAAAGCCCATCTACCTGCCGATCTTCACTTCTCCCATCCTTTCCGCCGCCCCACCTCCACACACGCTCCTCTGCCCAGCCATCGCCGCCGCAGCACGCCACTGCCGGTCGCCAGAGCCCACTGCCTGTAGAAACTTTTTAGTAGAGATTTGTGGGTATGTGGTAACCGAGTTACCCGACTCGGGTCGTTCTCTAAGGAAGGCTATTCGGAGCTTCGGTTGCTATTTAATTGTCCAAAAGCACAAAACGAGAAAAATAAATCCTGAACATCCTAACCAATGATTTGAGGTTGATTATAACTAGATTAACTAAGGAAATAAACAACGAGCAATTATACTAGAAACCCTAGCTTACTAAACCGGAGAACCAAAAATCAAGTAAAAATAGCGAAAACAAAAGAAACGAACTTCATCTACTACACTTAATAGTTAAAGCCGAAAGTTCTACGACGAAATAACCGAGCTCAATAGCAAAGTCACGATGTTTCAAGTAGAAATTCACACTTCAACAAACTCAAGCATAATAGACAAGCTCAAAAACAACGAAACCACGAAAAATAACTAAACGAGCAAACATAATCCAATAAACGAGTAAGCCCTACTCACTTCTACTAGCTAGATAGCAAATAGGTGCACAATTCAAAAGTATAAGTCTTAAAAGTAAGTACTCACATTCCTAGTGCATGCTTAGTCGAGATCGGAGTAAAAAGATATAAACTTGCATAAAAACAAGAGTCGCCGGAAAAAGTTGCCGGAAAAAAAGTTCACCGGAAAAATACTAAACTAGAGAGAATCTAGAGGGAATTCTAAAAACAAAAACATTACCAAAAAGAGTAAAAGTTGCAAATGAAATCTAGTGTCTCAAATACAAAGGGCCAAAACATATATATAGTCCAGCTCCAAAAACACACAGTAGAAACACGTAGATTAAATGACACACTCTCGAGCTCGCCGGGACTTCCGCGGGTCGCGGACGTGAGATGACGTTATCTGGCTCGAGGAATGCACGGGACCGGCGCGAGAGAAAACGACACTCTCGAACTCGAGGGCCAGCCCGCGCGCGCGGATGGAGGGTGGAGTAGTACTCTCGATGTCGCGGCTCAACTCACGCGCGCGGACACAGGTGAAGGTGCGGGGCACTGATGCTTCGCGAGGCGCGGGCGTCGGCTCGAGAGCGCGAGTGTGATGGCGCGGGGCACGGATGCTTCAAGAGGCACGGGTGTAGGTTCAGGGCGCGAGTGTGGCTATCTTTGAGGACTTTCGATCGATTTTTGGCTCGAAATCTTCGGAATGGACTAGCTAAATGGTTCGAAAATTCTCGAAATTGACTCGGAATACTTGGAAGTCTCGTCTCTCGGGACTCGGTTTGACTCTTCTCATCATCCTCAGGAATAAACCTGAAAATACACCACGAAATACGAAAAAGTACGCCAAAATATAAAATAAAAAGAAAGACACAAAAACACACGGAAAACGATAAAATGGACCGGTCAACGCTAAAGCAATCCTAAAACCGACTCAACTATGCGCAAGAAACACATAAAAAGAACACAAAAACACAATAAACAACTCCCCCACACTTAGCTCTTTGCTTGTCCTCAAGCAAACAAAATGTTAAGTAGTTCAAAAAGAAATGTCAAATGGTCCAAGGTTAACAAATATGCAATAATGAGATTCTCATTTTCCTCCGGTAATCCAAAGAATCAAACTCAAATTTGTAAACAAGTTCCCCACATATAAATCCATACAAAACAAAAACCCGTCCCAAGTCATCCTACACATAATTTTCTCGATTTAAGCTACCTTTTCAACATGTACGTGCAAAAACCTAATGCGGTCAACTCTAAATACAATAAACACGGACCAATAAGCCAACTCCCATTCGTTATTTGATTGCTTTTGCTCTTTTGTTTTTATTTCCCGTGAGTTTATTTTTCCGAACAAGGTTTCATAGACAATGCTTATCTAGGTTTAACCTCGAGGGGTCTCCTCGAGTTCTCTAGACCGGTTTCCCGGGATCATTATCCCATTTCACGAGGTGAATCGGGATAAGAGGAGCCTAGTCCGTACCTCCTCGCGAACTCACATTTGATTCCTTCTCTCTCTCTTTCTTTTTTTTTTTTTTTTTTTTTTTTTTTTTTTANAATTCATTCCAAAGGGAGAGGCATAAAATACATCAAAGATATAATCACATAACGCACACTCAATCTAGATGCACTACAAACGAATAGCATAACACGTTTACAATAATCGAACATAAGGCATGCTTATCTCAAGTCAATCAATCGAGACAATCAAGGGACAAAACAATTTCGTGAATTCGTATGCGGGTCCCACATTTAGCAAATCATCGTCCAATTCAAAGGTACCATCAAAATCATCGAATTCATAAGGCATAAATGTTAACAATGACGCCAATCAACATACTCAATTCACCACTTAACAATTTTGAACTTTCAAACGCACATCAAGCCTCATGAGGAGAAAGTCGAAAGTCGAAAGTCGACACAACCAAACAAAACAAACTAAAACAACCGGTCCACGACACAACTACACACACTAACCAACGAAAGAAAATCACATAAACGATCACGTAAACCAACATAATCAAGAAATCCTCCCCCACACTTCAAACAAAGCAATGCCCTCATTGCTTACCCAAGGATATGGAAAGAAACGAGATCACACAAGCTCAAAGAAATGAAACTACACAAAAGGAAAATAAACACATAACACATAAACAAAACAAAGAGAAAAAGAAAAAGGGAAAAGAAAATGCGTACTCCACGGTGACATCTCACCGTGTATCCATAGGTGTGTCGTCGGGAGGAAGGGAGGAGGAACCGGGATCCATGGCATGAGAATCCGGGTGACAAGTTGAGAATAGCCGTTATACCTCATGTAATGGAAATAGTCGAGAAGCAACAACACGAAACCACTGGAAGGAAATAGAATAATCGAAATCAAGAGCCGTTGAGTTGCCGAAAGTTGAGCTCGCGGTTAAGCTTGAAGGGGTTCGGGGCCGACGGACAATATGCAGTACTGAGGTCACCGGAAAGTTGGTTTGCTGAAAGCGGCTGAGGTGGTCGGAGGTCGGCTAACGGAACTCGGTTGTAGAGAGCTCAACTCGCGGAAAATGGTCACGTACACTGAGCTAGTGACTCGCCGCTGCGATTGGGAGAAGAGAGCTTGAGGGCGTCAGTGGTCACGGACACGTCGAGGTCGGAGTTGTGAGCGAGGTGGTCTGTGGCGTCGCCGTCGGTGGAAGGGGCCGGCAGCGTGCCCGCTAAGGTGGTGGTCGGTGATTGGAGATGCAGAGCTCGAAGGTGAGCGAGGGTCAAGAAAGCGCTGGAGTTGAGGTCGAAACGCCGTACGTCACGAGTCGCCTGGGGAGTGGGAGGTCGGTGATAGTGATCTACGGTGCGGGAGCAGCAGATGGTCGGATCTAGGGTTTTGGGAATTTGGGAAAGAAATGATCGGGNAAAAAGGAAGACAGAAATGGAGGGCTGGGGAGGTGCCACGCCTCGCGGAATTGGTCGAAAGCTCGAGAGTAGCAGTCCGCGGGCGCGCCAGGTTCGCCAGGCGGAAATGGCGTGGTGGAAGATGAGGGCTAGGGAAGGGCCGTGCCTCGCGGAGACGGTTGCGAGGTCGCGAGTCCCGGGACGCGACCCGCGGGAGCCCTGGCGTGCGCGACTTCGTCTATCCTATACTTAGCCGTATTTCGATTCTTTTCGCACTAAATCTTCGCCTCAACCCATAAACGCAATTCTAGCTCGATTTCACTCTTTTTTTTTTCTTAAATAAAAGAAAGAGAATAAAAGAAACAAAAAGAACGAAAACAAAAAGAAAGAGAAAATGAAAAGAAAAACGTGGGTTGCCTCCCACGAAGCGCTCGGTTTTATGTCGTGAGCTCGACAAAGCCGTCAATTCCTCAATAATTTGGCTCGTCGAGCCGAGAATAGAGTACTCGGATTTCCTTGTCTTCTCCCTCGAGATAGGGCTTCACCCGGTGCCCATTCACTTGAAAAGTCGTCTTGTCGGTCGGGTTAAAAAGCTTAACTACCCCGGAAGGAAAAACCTCCTCGATTTCGAAAGGACCACTCCACCTTGAATTTAATTTATCGGGAAATAATCTAAGTCTCAAGTTAAAAAGAAGTACTTTCATCCCGGGTGAGAGCTCCTTCCTTATAATCTTCGAATCGTGCCACTTTTTCACTTTGTCCTTGTAAATCCGGGCATTCTCATACGCCTCGTTTCTCAACTCGTCCAATTCATCGATTTGCAAGTGTCTCTCCTTGCCGGCCAAACCAAGCTCGAAATTAAGATCCGGATAGCCCAATAGGCTCTATGCTCGATTTCTACCGGAAGGTGACACGCTTTCCCATACACCAAACGGAATGGACTCATACCAAGGACACCCTTGTAAGCCTTGCAATGTGCCCATAATGCATCTCCGAGTTTTTGGGACCAATCGCGTCTAGAGGCACTCACGGTTCGCTCGAGGATGGCCTTAATTTGCTTGTTACTCGTCTCGACTTGCCCGGAAGTTTGAGGGTGATATGGGGTGGCAACCTTGTGAGCTATCCCATTCGTCTCCATTAGCTTTTTGAAAACCCGGTTGCAAAAGTGGGAACCTCCATCACTAATTATCGCTCGTGGAAAACCAAAACGGTTTATGATATGATCTTGAACGAACTTTACCACGACCTTAGCATCACAACTTCTAGTTGGGATGGCTTCTACCCACTTTGAGACATACTCCACACCGACTACAATGTACTCAAACCCATGAGATATCGGGAAAGGCCCTATGAAGTCAATCCCCCACACGTCAAAGATCTCAACCAGCAAAAATGTATTGAGGGGCATTTCAATCCTTCACCCAATATTTCCCGAACGTTGGCACCGATCACATGAAATAGAGAACGCGTGAGAGTCCTTGAAAATCGTGGGCCAATAGAATCCTCTTTGTAACACCTTGAATCCCGTCTTTCGACCGCCAAAATGGCCTCCACAATTAGATGAATGGCACGCGGCTAGAATGGCTTGTTGCTCTCTCTCGGGCACGCATCGCCTTATCACCTCATCCTTCCCAAGATGGAAAAGATAGGGATATTCCCACATAAAGTACCTACACTTAGCAATGAATCTCTTCCTTTCTTGGAAGGATAGGTCGTCATTCAAATTTCCACTAGCCAAATAATTAGCAATATTGGCATACCAAGGCACACAATCAACAATAAACACATGCTCATAGGAAAATGAATCATCAAGATCAAGCACATCACAAGAATTTGAAAGTAAAGCAAGGCGTGATAAATGATCGGCAACTACGTTCTCACACTCTTTTCTATCTAAGATTTCCACATCAAATTCTTGTAAAAGTAACACCCAACGAATCAACCTAGGTTTAGATTGAGCCTTAGCTAACAAATGCCTCAAAGCCGCATGATCACTATACACCACAACCTTGTATCCTACAATGTAAGCACGAAATTTCTCAAGGGCAAAGATAATAGCTAAGAATTCCTTTTCGGTTGTAGTGTAATTTACTTGAGCCTCATTCAAGGTCATTCTAGCATAACAAATAACATGATGACGTTTCTCAACCTTTTGTCCTAAAAGGGCCCCTACCGCATAATTCGAGGCATCACACATGATTTCAAACGGTAAGGACCAATTTGGGGGCATCACTATTGGTGCTGTAACCAACCTACATTTCAACTCCTCAAAAGCTTGCATGCATTCGACATTAAAATCAAAAGGAGCATCAAGAGCAAGTAAAGCACATAAAGGTCGGGCAATCTTTGAAAAATCTTTTATAAATCTCCGATAAAAACCGGCATGCCCTAGAAAACTTCGAACACCTTTCACATTAAGAGGGGGAGGGAGTTGTTCAATCACATCGATTTTTGCCTTATCTACTTCAATCCCTTTAGACGAAATCACATGTCCAAGAACAATACCACTAGGGACCATGAAATGCGATTTTTCCCAACTAAGAGTCAAATTACTCTCAGTGCAACCTTTCAACACTTTATCGAGTTTATCAAGGCAATCAACGAAAGAATCACCAAACACGGAAAAATCATCCATAAATATTTCAATAAATTCACCAATCATGTTTGAAAAGATAGAAAACATACACCTTTGAAATGTGGCGGGAGCATTGCAAAGTCCAAAGGGCATCCTCCGGAAGGCGAATGTGCCAAAGGGGCATGTAAAGGTTGTCTTCGGTTGATCCTCCGGGGCGATCGGGATTTGATAGTACCCCGACAAGCCATCAAGAAAGCAATAGAAGGGATGATCGGCTAGCTTGTCAAGGAGTTGATCAATAAACGGCAAAGGGAAGTGGTCCTTCCTTGTGGCGGCATTGAGCTTTCGGAAATCGATACACATCCGCCACCCCGTGGTAGCTCTTGTAGGCACAAGCTCACCTTTGTTGTTCTCGACTACCGTGATCCCACTTTTCTTCGGGACCACATGCACGGGACTCACCCATTCACTAACCGCCACGGCATATATAATCCCCTCTTTTATCAACTTAAGGATCTCCCCTTTTACGACCTCCATCAAGGTTGGGTTCAATCGTCTTTGTCCCTCTCGGATAGGTTTGGACTCGTCCTCAAGAATAATGCGATGCATACACGTGGCCGGGCTTATCCCCTTAATATCACTCAAACTCCACCCGAGAGATTCCTTGTTAGCCTTGAGGACTCCCATGAGTAGTTCCTCCTCCTCTTTCGAAAGCCCCGAAAAGATAATGGCGAGCTTCTTCTCGTCATCTTCAAGAAAGACATACTTGAGGTGTGATGGTAGCGGCTTAAGTGCATTAGAGATTTCCCGGGGTTCGGGTTCCTTGGATAGTTCGAAGAGATCCACCACACCTTCCTCTTCCGGATCTAGCTCTTTGGGCTCTTCACCATCGGGAATGTTGCACTCACACGAGACCTCGGCATGAAAAAGATTATGAACCTCCTCTTCGACCACATCAATAAAAGAGCAATTCTCGGTGGCTAACGATATTGTCTTGGATTCATTCATTGTAAAGGTAACCGTTTCACCAAGGGTCGACAAGGTGACTCGACCGTCTTTCACATTGATGAGTGTATTGGTAGTGGCCATGAACGGTCGACCAAGTAAGATAGTGTGCTCATTGCTGGTGTTCGGGACCTCCCCCACATCAAGAACAACAAAGTCCGTCGGGACTATCAAATTACCCACCTGGATCAAAATATCTTCGATCACACCCTTCGGGTAGCGTAAAGTGCGGTCCGCCAATTGCAGACACATTCTTGTGGGCTTAAGATCACCTAACTCCAATTGTTGAAAAATCGAGTAAGGCATTAGGTTGATCCCGGCTCCCAAGTCAAGCATACCATTCGTCTCCTTGCCATTTCCCAACGTAATTTTGATCACAAAACCCCCGGGATCACACTCCTTCCGAGGGATAGTGGTAGAAGCCACCTCGGAAATCATCACCTTCTCATTGTCACCAAACCTCCTCTTCTTAGAAGCTAAGTCTTTGAAAAAGTGAACATATGCAGGGACATTTCGAATAACGTCTAAGAGAGGGAGGTTGACATTTACCTTTGATAGCATGTCGTAGAGATCCTTGAATTGCCGGTTCCTTTTTGTATCTTGGAGTCGACTTGGGCAAGGTACCGGTGGACGATAGGGTGTAGCCGACTTGTGTACGGTATCTAAATCTTCGGGTGTCGGTTTCTCTCTCGGCTTCTCAATCATCACCTCTTTGTTCTTTCCGGAATCCGCCACCTCATCTAACTCCTCATTATCCTCCTTGTCATCAATATCCTCAACGATAACATCACTAGGCATCTCAACTCGGTTATCCACCACTCTTCCAACTCGTAAAACCGTCACGACTTGGGCTTGCTTGGGTTGGATCAGGAGTCGATCCTTCTTGTTGTTCCTTTGGATCTCACCAATCGACGTCCCGAGTTGCCCCATTTGTGTCTCAAGACACTTGAGAGATGCTTGGATTGAAGGTACGCCCTTAACCGTGTCATGAAGGGTGGACACAGTTGATGCGAGGCTTTGTAGGTACTTCTCCATATTGTCTATTCGAGCATCCGAGGAATTCACCTTAGTCTCCTTCTCGGGTTCCGGTGGAGGGGGCATTGGTTGCCTTGGAATGAATCCTCCACGCCCTTGTGGGTATCCTTGAAACTCGGGCCTCGGTTGATAGCCTTGGAATTCGGGTCTCGGTTGGAAAGTTCGGTTTTGAGGAGGTGCATATCCTTGAGGTGGGGCATAGGCTTGAGGTGGTGCTGGTTGTTGCAAGTAGCTCGCCTTTGGGTCCCTCCACGAGAAATTCGGGTGGCTTCTCCACCTCGGGTTATAAGTGTTTAAGTATGGATCGTTTTGGACCCGGGTGGCATACCCTTGGATCGCATTGATATCATAAGGGACCCCTTCATGATTCGGGTCATAAACTGGCTCCATGTATCTCGGGCATTCGTGGCCTCCATGGCCCGTTTCACCACAACATCCACAAACTTCCGCCATCACGACTTGGGTCGACTTCACATCTCGTAGGCGAAGGTTTTTAAGCTCCTCCTCCAATGAGGCCAACTTAGCCATAACCGCATCATTCGACGAACCGGAAGCTTGTGACGCCTCATTCACGGGAACTCTCTTCCGGACACTCTTCCTTTGAGAATTTTCGCTCAACATCTCGTACAACTCATAGATCTCCTCGGTCGTGTGGCTACCGATATCTCCACCGGCCACATGATCAACCATGTATTGAAGAGTTTGGTGAAGCCCGTCATAGAAAAATTGATTCAACACTCCTAAGCAAAAGTGATGGTAGGGGCATTGGAGTTGGTTGCCCTTGAAACGCTCCCACGCCTCATGAAAAGTTTCGCTCGGGTTTTGGCTAAAGCTAGCCATTTGTGCTCGGAGATCGGTGGTCTTTTGATGTGAATAGTACTTGCCCATGAATTTTTTGTAGACGGCCTCCCAATTGTTGAGTGAGTTCGGTAGCAACGTCATGAACCAAGTCTTGGCTCGGTCCTTCAAGGTATATGGAAAGCACCTCATTCGAAGTTGGTTCTCGGTTAGGCCTTGTAGAGGAAAGGTATTGACGGTGGCATAGAAATCCCGGATGAAGTTGAGAGCATCCTCTTGGGCAAGGCCATAAAACGAGGAAAGTTGGTTGAGGTGAATGGCTTTGAGGTCATAATATTGGGCCGCCTCACCGAGCACAAGGCATGACGTGTTATCCCCGACACGGTGCCATTTGTTTAGTAGAGATTTGTGGGTATATGGTAACCGAGTTACCCGACTCGGGTCGTTCTCTAAGGAAAGCTATTCGGAGCTTCGGTTGCTTTTTAATTGTCCAAAAGCACAAAACAAGAAAAATAAATCCTAAACATCCTAACCAATGATTGGTCGTGCAAAGTACCTCATGTTCGGGGGTGGTTGTTGTTGGTCTCGTTGGTCCGCCATTGGTTCGGGCTCGGGCTCCGGTTGTGGTTCGTCTATGTTAAGCTCAACGAAGAGGTTAAGTGGTGG
Source organism: Striga asiatica (assembly GCA_008636005.1). Taxonomy (NCBI): domain Eukaryota; kingdom Viridiplantae; phylum Streptophyta; class Magnoliopsida; order Lamiales; family Orobanchaceae; genus Striga; species Striga asiatica. The sequence continues at coordinate 1,126,317 of BKCP01004516.1, read as the reverse complement.
CGACTCCTCTCGGGGTGGACGATTCCTTCTACCTCGCATAAACACAACCAAAAACTATACCCGTGAACGCACCAATGGAAAACAAGGTAAAACGAGATTAAAAAACACAATCTAATTAATAAAGCAAGAGAAATCAAGAGAAATACGGAAATTAAGCAAAAGATCACAAAAATCAAGAGAAACACATGAAAAAGGGACAACCAAATAACAAACTAGGCGTCCTACTTGCCTTCCCCGGCAACGGCGCCATTTGTTTAGTAGATATTTGTGGGTATGTGGTAACCGAGTTACCCGACTCGGGTCGTTCTCTAAGGAAGGCTATTCGGAGCTTCGGTTGCTATTTAATTGTCCAAAAGCAGAAAACGAGAAAAATAAATCCTAAACATTCTAACCAATGATTTGAGGTTGATTATAAACTAGATTAACTAAGGAAATAAACAACGAGCAATTATACTAGAAACCCTAGCTTACTAAACCGGAGAACCAAAATCAAGTAAAAATAGCGAAAACAAAAGAAACGAACTTCATCTACTACACTTAATAGTTAAAGCCGAAAGTTCTACGACGAAGTAACCGAGCTCAATAGCAAAGTCACGATGTTTCAAGTAGAAATTCACACTTCAACAAACTCAAGCACAATAGACAAGCTCAAAAACAACGAAACCACGGAAAATAACTAAACAAGCAAACATAATCCAATAATCGAGTAAGCCCTACTCACTTCTACTAGCTAGATAGCAAATAGGTGCACAATTCGAAAGTATAAGTCTTAAAAGTAAGTACTCACATTCCTAGTGCATGCTTAGTCGAGATCGGAGTAAAAAGATATAAACTTGCATAAAAATGAGAGTCGCCGGAAAAAGTTGCAGGAAAAAAAGTTCACCGGAAAAATACTAAACTAGAGAGAATCAAGAGGGAATTCTAAAAACAAAAACATTACCAAAAAGAGTAAAAGTTGCAAATGAAATCTAGTGTCTCAAATACAAAGGGCCAAAACATATATATAGTCCAGCTCCAAAAACACACAGTAGAAACATGCAGATTAAATGACACACTCTCGAGCTCGCTGGGACTTCCGCGGGTCGCGGACGTGAGATGATGCTGTCTGGCTCGAGGAATGCACGGGACCGGCGCGAGAGAAAACGACACTCTCGAACTCGAGGGCCATCCCGCGCGCGCGGATGGAGGGTGGTGTAGTACTCTCGATGTCGCGGCCCAACTCGCGGGCGCGGACGCGGGTGAAGGTGCGGGGCACTGATGCTTCGCAAGGCGCGAGCGTCGGCTCGAGAGCGCGAGTGTGATGGCGCGGGGCACGGATGCTTCAAGAGGCGCCGGTGTAGGTTCGAGGGCGCGAGTGTGGCTATCTTTGAGGACTTTCGATCGATTTTTGGCTCGAAATCTTCGGAATAGACTAGCTAAATGGTTCAAAAATTCTCAAAATTGAGTCGGAATACTTAGAAATCTTGTCTCTTGGGACTCGGTTCGACTCTTCTCATCATCCTCGGGAATAAACCTAAAAATACACCACGAAACACGAAAAAGTACGCCAAAATATAAAATAAAAAAAAGACACAAAAACACACGGAAAACGATAAAATAGATCGGTCAACGCTAAAACAATCCTAAAACCGACTCAACTATGAGCAAGAAACACATAAAAAGAAACACAAAAACACAATAAACAGAAACGTCGCCGCCGTCGAAGCCCGCTGAAACGCCATCGCTGTCGGAGCCCGCTGAAACACCATTGCCGGAGCCTAATGCTAGGCAACGCACGAACAGGAGGATCGCCGCACCACCATTCCACAGGCTGACCACCGTTTTCCGCCGTTGTCTTCACTCTCTTCGCCACCACAACACATGACATCGTCTCTCTGACCGCCATGACCTGCGCGGCTCAGGTCCGCTGCTCGTCGCAAGTGAACACCTTCGGCCGCCGCTGTTTCTTTTCGTCCGCCAGCACCGCGGCTCGATTCCCGCGTCGAAAAGGTTGCCTCGTCCGACAACACCGACCGGAGAATGTCGTCTTTGCGAAGGCACGTCATCTCGTCCAGGCGGTTCCCACGGCGGCGGCCGAAATAGCCTCAAAGACGTGAATAATTTTTTTTGGGGACTAAGGGCTGCTTGTTAGAAATTTGATAATTATAGGAGTTCAATTGCAATTTGAAGATATTTTGTTATATTTCAATTTAGCCTATGGGCCAAATCTGTAATTTATAAGAAATTATGATTTTTTTATATTGTCTTATACTTAAATTATATATGTTATATTATATCTTTTTTTACTCAAAAAAAAAAATAATAAACTAAAATAATAAAATACCAAAATTTATTTTTATAATAATAATAATGAAATATTTTAATCATTTAAGTTGGCTCGATTAATCAAACAATTAATTCAATTAGTTATTGTTCAATTTTAGTTTGAATTTGCACAAAATGGAATACATACTAAATGCACAATATTTAGAAACATTATGCACGTAATTGACTGTCAAGATGCACTATAATGTTAGATCAATTGCATATTAAAGCATTTGAGATGGCACGTTAGCATAACGATTTGCATTTTTGCACCAATATTAAAATCTAGATTATTTCGTTCCAATTTCCACCTTATATACAAACTAATAAATAAATAACCGAAATATCGAAATCGGTCATAATGTATAAAAAAATATTATTTAAATTTTAAATATACATATATTATTTTAATTTCAATAAAAAATAATGTAAAATATTATATAAAAATTTGCAAATGCTAATTATATTTTCATTATTCAAATAATTTGATAAATGAACAGTAATGTTATTTAATATTGCATTATTGAAGATGTATAACGTTGAAATGCACACACAGACAAAAAAAAGTGATAAATAAAACTAGTCGCTTAATAGACTGCACATTAATGATAGCCTAAATGCACATTAGTGTCGAGATTGCACATTATCGATTTCAATATTTTGTATATTATGCTTTTCAATCAATAATAACATAAAAAATATTATTAAGTTATTAAAATACTAAATGAATTTATAATATGAACTATATTGTTTTAATTAAGGTAATTCCGTTAACCGACCGAATAAATCAAGTAATTTGGTTCACTTTCAATTTGGGTTGGGACGTAAATACTATATGTTCAGACAACACAATAACGACAGAAGCCGTGCACAGTATAATAAGACGACTTGCACATTAATGACTGTCGGACTGCACAACAACAACAAATCGACCAAAATAAATTTCTTGGTACATTTTTTCATATTTCAATTCGATTATATGTTTTATATCTTTTTTTAAATCTGGTTAATTCAACCAACATAATTTATAATATAATAATATTAAAATGATAAAATTTAAATGTCAATTGATGACCACAAATGTGCGTTGTCATTTTGGTATTTTTTGAGATTTTAATGTGCATATATCCATACGATATCGTGCACTTTTTTATCGTTGTTGTGCACTGAGTTGTGTACTGGAAATGAATAGTATTTTGTAATTATTATTTTTTTAATAAAATGCATATTTAAACCATCAATAAAGGGGAAATATAATAAAGTTTTTAAAAAACTAAATTGAATAAGCACAAATTATTTATCAATATTTATTAGATTTTTAGTTAATTATATAATTAATTAATAATTATATTGCTTTACAATCAAGTTTTTTTTCAAAATTGCAAAATGGTCCCTACATACTATCTAATTTTCCTACAAAAGACCCAAGCTCCATTTTTCAGATCTGGAAAATATATCTTCCAGCCCTTTGTCCATAGGAGCAAGCTTTAACATTTTTCTTTCCCCTCACTTTCAGTCGCCGCACTTCCATCCTCTACTCACACGCATGACGGAGCCGCCGCCGGACCCAAGATCTGCTGGAACGAGAAGATCGAGCAGTTAACTCTGGTCGACCTCCGTCTGCCGTGGAGACGTCTCGCTTCCGGCCGCTGCTGAGTCGCGTCGCCTCCGTCCCCCGCCTCGTCCCATCATCCCATCGTCCCTGTCAGCCGTCTCAACGCCTCGCCGCCGCGTTGCCTCGCCTCCATCTGTCGGCGTGGAGAACCGGCATGGCTCAATGATAGATGCAGGTACCGTCGGAGATGATGGCGGCGACGGGCTATGTAGACGGCGACTGACAGTCGGGGTTGATGGCGCGGCGATTGGACTGATGGCTATGGCGTCGGCGTCGGCGTCGGAGATTATGGCGGCGGCGACGGGCTATGGAGACAACAACGAACACACGGAGACGATGGCGGCGGCGGTGGCGGTCTGGGGCTATGCGGCGCCGTGGTATTGGTTGTCGGCGGGACAGTTTGTGCATGTGTGTGTGTGTGTGTGTGTTTTTCTGTAAAAGTAGTGTGTGTTGTGTGTGAGAGATGATAGATGGGTAGGTGACGTTTGGGTTTGTTGAGGATGGTGGATGTGGGTCCCACTGGGTTGGCATTATTTATAGTGACCAATTTACCCTTAATTAGTGGTCAAATAAACATATTTGAACATAATATTACTACTTATTTACTATATTGTCATTAGTGATTGACCATTATTTATTAAAGTTTGACTTGATCATGATCATTGATGGGATAGATCCAGTGGTTTAGAATTATTCTTATCTCTTTCATTGTGACTCATTCTCATTTGAGCGCACTTCTATATATACATATAAAGAAAAGAAATATATATCATTATATTTGCTAGTAGGGTAATACCACTGATATTACCGGTCCGACCGGTAATACCCCGTACCGGTGGCTAGACCGGTATAACCACCGGTGAGGTATTTAAAACAGTGTTGTTTAGTTTTACCAATGATCAAAATTTTGACATGTGATACAATTATCTAATTCATAATTTTTACTAGTTTATGCATAATTGAACTTGTAATACTTTTCTTACTCATGTACATCTGCACAATATGGAGTATTCCTTAGGGCTTCTCCAACCCTACAGCCACAATGTTACTCTACTCTAGAATAATGGGAAAAACTTGTTTTAGTGTTGCACTATATTTTCGCAATACTCTAAAGATGTGAACAATATTGCGCTATATGTAGAGCGATACTACTTACGACGCTATAATTTTTTGTTCTTCAAATTTTAACTTTTTCATTAATTTTTATTTCTAAACATTATGTTGATAAAACATACATCAATAAAATTATTTATTTTGTTAAATAATTTTAAATTTTAGTATAATAGTTATATTTAAATTTTATTTATATTAATATATTTTATGTAGAGTAAAAATGTAGCGTTGATGAAAATTATATGTTGTGTGGCCGTCCCGAACCCACCGCTTCAGTCATCGGAAGCTTCGTCTTTTTGCTCGTCTGACCGCAACACGCCTTCTCAATCCCGACAGAGGTGCTGCTCGTGTCACAGGCCTCCCGGACAACCCTCTTTTAGTCCCGGGCTGGTCCAAGCACTTTGACTAAATCCCGATTTTAACCCATTTCACCTGAATGCAAAACACACGATTAAGTCCTAAAGAAAAACAATAATCGAATAGATAATACACTAAGTCAAATATGATAAAGGACTGAAAATCGAAAATAAAGGAGAAGAACTAAGACTCCCTTTATTTCGCCGGAATCTCGCTGGGTAATGAAGACCCGAAGTCTCCCGGCTCAGATCGTCCCTTTTTTCCGGCACTCTCGGTCAGTCGCAGCTCAGTGGTGGTCAAAGTACGGCAGCCCCGATTTCTCGGCCCGTTCCCCGGGTTGCACCTCACACACAAGCCAAACCTCAGCCTAGCCCCGTCGCCAAGCCCTCTCATTCGTACATGGAGTCACCCGAGGCACCACAAAGGGCATGTGACTGAAGAGAGGAAGAGGCGACAACGGCGGCACTTCAGTGGCTCACACGGCGATACTCACGACGACAATCACACTCAAAGGTCACGAAGAAGAGAGTGAGAGAGACAGTGATCGGGTTTCTGTTGCGCAGCGAGACAGAGAAGAGTGTGAGAGTAGTCTGATTAGGGCAAGTGAGGATATAAGGGTTTATATAGTGCAAATGGATGGTTGGGATTTAATGTGTGTAAGGGCCAGGCCCAGTCGAGAATTGGGCCGAGACATCCTTGGGCCTGAGATAAGGATTTGGTGTTTTGGGTAAAATATACTAACATTTCTCCACTGATTTGGCCCACCACCGAATACCAGACACCTTGAGGGACCGGAGGACTTTCATCATCGCCTAACGGCACCTGCACTTTTCACGAAGCTAGCACAAGTATCAAAACATGCAGCAACCACAGAGTACACTACCCAAGCACATCAATCACACGAATCAAAGTTTAAAGTTCTCATGCATGATCTAAGTTTCTCAACAGGTAAACACTTAGATCCCATATCAGTGGGGTTAAACTCGGATGCAATTTTTTCAAGATTAACTAAGCCTTTAGAAACAATGTCACGTATGAAATGGAACCTAACGTCTATATGCTTAGTGCGATCATGAAAAACAAGATTTTTACAAAATTGAATCCCCGATTGGCTATCAGAAAACACAACATCTTTTTCAAGCAAACCAATTTCACATAAGAGGCCTTTCAACCAAACAGTTTCTTTCAAGGCCTCAGTCACAGCCACATATTCAGATTCGGTCGTAGACAAAGTAACAATATGTTGTAGCTGTGATTTCCAACTTACACAAGAGCCACACAAAGTGAACACATAAGAAGTTGTTGATTTCCTATTTTCTCTATCATTTGCATAATTCGAATCAACATAGCCAACAAGTTTAACACCCTCAGAACACTTAGAAAATTTCAGACCAACACGCATAGAACCATTCAAGTAACGTAACAACCACTTAAGATCTTCCCAATGAGGCATACCCAGATTAGACATGTACCTACTTAAACAACTATCAGCATATGCAATATCCGACCTAGTTATAACCATGAGATACATCACAAAACCAATTCCATTTGAATAAGGCACATTCTTCATCATATCAATTTCAGAATCGGTCTTGGGAGACTGATCCTTACTTAGAATGAAATGGGCAGCAAGTCGGACATTCACGGACTTTGCGGACGACATAGAAAATTTACTCAAAATCTTCTCCACATAAGAAATTTGATTAAGAAATATCACAGAGTTTTTCCTATCACGAATAATGTTTATTCCAAGAATCCTTTTAGCGTCTCCAAGGTTTTTCATATCAAAATTATCACTAAGACATTTTTGAACATGCTCAATTGACTTAATACAAGGTCCGACAAGCAACATATCATCCACATAAATGAGCAGAAAAACAGGAACATTGGCATTTTCCTTAAAGTACAAACAATGATCATAAGAACTCCTTTTAAACTTTAAAGAAAGCATGAGCATATCAAATTTCTTGTTCCATTGCCTAGGAGATTGTTTCAAACCATACAAGGATTTCTTCAACAAACACACATAATCAGATTTCTTAGCATCCACAAAATCGACATGTTGTTTCATACAATTTTTTTCATCCAATTCACCATGCAAGAAAACAACTTTTACATCCATTTGCTTCAATTCCCAATCAAAATGAGCAAATAATGCAAGCATGATACGCACAGTGGTGAACTTAACAACAGGAGAAAAAATCTTGGTATAGTCAATACCCTCACGTTGAGTAAAACCTTTTGCTACGAGTCTAGCCTTAAATCTAATAGAATCATTTTCTTGTTTAACCTTATAGAACCATTTGCAATCCACTAAGGAACAATTATCAGGTTTAAGAACAAGAGACCAAGTATGATTCACATGCAACGAATTAATTTTTTCACGCATAGCATTCATCCATTGCAAAGAATTCACAAATTTTAGGGCTTCCTCATAAGACTTAGGCTCACAATTATCAATGGACTCGAAAACACCAAAAGCATATGAAGTCATGTGCAAATCATCAAACTTAGAAGGTTGCTTACGTTCCCTTCTAGTCTTATCTCTAGCAAATTGATAATCATGCAAATCAACATCATTTTCAGGCAGATTTTCCACATATTCATCATGCACATCGATATTTTCACCATTTTCAGCATGCTGATTTTCAGTTTAAGCACTCAGATTTTAATTTTCAGCAATTTCAACAGATTGATTATCCAACACAACACGTTCGATTTCAGTTTCAGCATGCATATTTTTAGAATTATCGAAATCACTTAAACCACTCAATTGCTCCACCGCATTTGGAGCATTTTCAGATTCATCAGGTGAAAGAGCAGGCAAAGAAGTATTTAAACATGGCATTTCAGATTCATTGAACACAACATCACGACTTATCACGACCTTAAAATTGGGTACGCTTCGAAGCCACAATCTATAACCTTTAACACCTTCAGGATATCCTAAGAAAACACATTTCATTGATCGAGGTTCAAGTTTATCAAGTTTCGTATGACAAAATGCAGCAAAACCGAAAACACGCAAGTTTAAAAATCAATTTCCTTACCACCAAACAAACTCAGAACACTTACCATTCAAAGGCACAGAAGGCGACCTATTTATCAAATAAGCAGCAGTTAAAACAGCCTCACCCCAAAACGTTTTTGAAAGACCCGAACTAGACAACATACACCTCACCCTTTCAAGTAAAGTTCTATTCATTCGCTCGGCAACACCGTTTTGTTGAGGGGTGTAAGGCACGGTTTTATGCCTTTGAATACCAGATCGAGCACATAATTCATCAAACAAATTATTGCAAAATTCAAGCCCATTATCACCCCTAAGAATTTTAATCTTTTTACCGGTTTGGTTTTCAATCAAGATTTTCCAAGTCTTAAACGTTTCAAACACATCAGACTTCTTTTTCAACAGGAACACAAAGACCTTCCTAGAAAAATTATCAATCACAGACAGAAAATACTTACTCCCGCTATGTGTTGAAACACTAGCGGGACCCCAAACATCGGCATGCAAATATTCAAGAATTTCCGAACACATAGAGGGTTTAGGGGAAGGTGAAACAGAAAACTTCACACGTTGTTTCTTGTCAAGTACACAAGAATCACAAAACGACACACAGGATAATTTATCTTTACCAAAACAGCCCGCTTTATGCAAAATTTCAAGACCACGACTACTCATGTGACCTAAACGTCTATGCCAAATATCAGTTTGGTCCTCATGAGCAGCATTCACAGAAATTTCAGCATGTGATTCACAAGTAGCAGTACAAACATACAAGGTTTTCCTTTTTTCATCTTTGAAATTAACCAATGAACCTTTCGTAGTTTTCATAACTCCTTTACCCCATTTACCCTCTAACCCGTCATCCTCAAAGGCAGCAGATGATATCAGGTTATGGCACAAGTCGGAAACATGATGAACATTTTTCAAACAAAGCATATAACCGAAATTAAACTTAAGGCACACATCACCAATACCAGCAACATCACAAAGTTTTTCATTTTCCATAGAAACAGAGCCATTTTTAACCTCTTTGTAATTTGAAAACAAATGTCTAAAACATGTGAAAAGTGCAACCGAAATCAACAAGCCATTCATGTTCACAAAGATAGGAATGCATAGAATTCACATCGACATGCATATCACATATTTCAGTCACCACAAACCCATCAACAAGATTATCACTACACGAGGCCACATTAGCTTGATTCTTTTTGGATTTAGTGCACTCTTTAGCATAATGCCCAATGTCCCCACAATTGTATCACTTACGATTCTTCGGACGGGATTTAGAATGACTTTTTTCTTTACCCTTTTTTCTTTTCAGCAGGTTGGTTGCCATTATTATTAGAGGGCTTTTGATTTTGAAATCTATTTTGTTGCCTCCCTCTAACAAAATGAACCTCACCCGAATTTCTACTCCCATTATGCGCTTTTAAATCTAATTCTTTACCTTTTAACCCATTCACAACAGTGTCAAGCGTCTCATTGTCCCTACCATACTTAATAGCAGACTTGACATCACTATAAGAATCAGGAATAGCATTTAAAAGCACAATAGGAGTATAATCATCAATATGCTTATCACCGGTCAATTTAATGTCCTGAACAAGTTTAGTAAACACATCAAGATTCTCATCAATGTATTTCGAAAGATCAAGTTTAAACCGAAATTTTTTTTCAAGAAAGAACAATTTACTCGGCAATGAAGTTTCAGTGTACAATTCTTCCAACTTTTCCCACAGATCTTTAGCAGAATCAAGTTTACCAACTTTCGTAAGCACAGAATCAGACAAATTCAAGATAATTGACGAATAAGCAAATTGATCCATTTCAGCAATTTTATCTTTAGGCTCATCGGGTGAAAACGAGAATTCAACGGCTTTAAACACCCCCTGCTGAATCAAAATACCTTTCATTTTTTGTTGCCAAATCGAAAAATTAGATTTTCCGTCAAACGGGGCCAAATTAAAAGCCGGAAACAAAGCCATGTAGTTTCTATTCTAAATAGCCACACAAAATTCAACAATCAAAACACTCAGTTTTCAGCCCAAATCAGATTTTTCAGCATTTCAAATCACATAGATTTCAGCCAGATTAATATCAGCTCGATAAACACGCAGTTTTCAACACCAATTAATATCCAGTAACAAAAATAAGGCATACAGACTCAAACAATAACAGAAATTCAGCACCAAGCAAATTTCACCGAAATTAACACAAAGAAGCAAAAAATACGAAATTTAATGCTTGAAACAATGAGAATAGCCACAGGCTCAGAACAACAAGGATAAACACATTTACATATAACATGCATGTCTAACCTAGTGATCTAGCAGCTAGTTTCCCAACAAGCAATCCCCGGCCAGGGGCTATAACTACGAAAGTGGTAAAAGTCGAGTTTAAGGCAAATTAACAGAGCAAGCCCTACGTGTTAAGTGCTCGACTTACCTATGCGGTGGCAAGACGGCTCACGCTCTGATACCACTGTTGTGTGGCAGTCCCGAACCCACCGCTTTAGTCATCGGCAGCGGAAGCTTCGTCTTTTTGCTCATCTGACCGCAACACGCCTTCTCAAGCCCGATAGAGGTGCTGGTCGTGTCACAGGCCTCCCACACAACCTTCTTTTAGTCCCGGGCTGGTCCAAGCACTTTGACTAAATCCCGATATTAGCCTGTTTCACCTGAATGCAAAACACACGATTAAGTCCTAATGAAAAACAATAATCGAATTGATAATACACTAAGTCAAATATGATAAAGGGCTGAAAATCGAAAATAAAGGAGAAGAACTTAGATTCCGTTTATTTCGTCGGGATCTCACCGAGTAATGAAGACCCGGAGTCTCCCAGCTCAGATCGTCCCTTTTTCCGGCACCCTCAGTCAGTTCGCAGCTCGGTGGTGGTCAAAGAACGGCAGCCCCAATTCCTCGGCCTGTTCCCCGGGCTGCACCTCACACACAACCAAACCTCAACCTAGCCCCGTTTCCAAGCCCTCTCCTCCGTACACGGATTCACTCGAGGCACCACGAAGGGCCTCTGACTGAAGAGAGGAAGAGGCGACAACGGCGGCTCAGCGGAAACACTCCGGTTGCTCACACGGCGATACTCACGACGACAATTACACTCAAAGGTCATGAAGAAGAGAGTGAGAGAACAGAGAGTGAGAGAGACAGAGATCGGGTTTCTGTTGCGAAGCAAGACAGAGGAGAGTGTGAGAGTAGTCTGATTAGGGCAAATGAGGGGATGGGGGTTTTTATAGTGTAAATGGGTGGTTGGGATTTAATCTCTAAATCCAATGGTCATCCTCCATTCTGCCAATAATGTGTGTAAGGGCCAGGCCCAGTTGAGAATTGAGCCGAGACGTCCTTGGGCCTGAGATAAAGATTTGGTGTTTTGGGCCAAATATCCCAACATTATAGTTGAAATTTTGTAATCTTTATAGTAGAGAATTGGAACTCGTCTTAATTGAGAAAATTGCAAATTTGGTTCCAAAACTTTTGCTGTTTCCCACATTTGGTCCCAGACACGCCAATTATGGTCCTTTTTGAATTTTTGTTGCCAAAATGGTCCCACTCCGTCAAGACTTAACGGTCAACGTTTATGGCCTGGGACCAAATGTGGGAAACAACAAAAATTTTGGGACCAAATTTGCAATTTTCTCAAAGAGTAAGTGATAAAAATTATTTAAATTTATTTTTATTAGAAACATTTTTTTAAAAAGTTTTTAGTAAATGTTAAAAAGGTATATTACCATTATTTCCTAACAATACATTTAGTTTATTTTTTAATAAATTATAAAGATAAATATAACTAATATACAATTCTTTCACATTTTTTAACTTAAATTAAAGTTTAACTTGATTTTTTTACATAAAATGATTATTTAATTGGGTAACTTAACAAAAGGTGTATAAAATAATTTTATTAATTAGTTCATGATAAATGAGATGCAAAATATATATATATATATATATATATATATGATATATTTTACTATAAATTAGTGAGAGCAAATGTCTATTTTCACTTAATTTAATGCCAAATTTTATTTTATTATGCTTAAAATTTAAATATTTTATGTAAATGTAATTTGCATGAATAAATAGATTTTTCAATTTATAGTTGTCAAAATCAAATTGATAAATAAAAAATTATTAAAATAAAAATAGACAGTAATAAAAAAAATTGTTTAGATTAGGTTTTTTTTAATTCGTATTATTTAATAAAGTTTGTAAGGATATATATATAAATTATCACATTATACTAATATTTAAAAGTGTAGACGGATTAGTATTATTGTAAGCATACTCACATTTTTTCTTATTTTGATAAATTGAATTATGTCTTTTTGTTTGCTTTATTAAATTGAAATAATATAATTTCTAAATATTCTTTAACTTATATAATATTCAAATAGTTGCTAATATTTTTTAAGTAATAACGGTAAAAATATTAGAAAATAAAATAAATACCACACAATTAGCAATTATATCGTTTACTCTTCTACCCAAAATTAAAATTTATCAACGCCTTTACTTTTTCACCCGATATTTATTTTTATAAAATTATTTTTAATATTTATTTCTCGCATAATATTCATAGTAAATTAATTTTATTATGTCATTTCGACTTTGAGTGAATGAGAGAGACTTGAAAAACTTGAAGAACTCGTTTTTTTTTTTGAAAAATTGCAAAATTGGTCCCAAAATTGTAAAATTGGTCCAATCTAACGTCCTCACACGAGCTCCGTCAATATTGACGGACGTGGAACTATTTTGGAAACGAAAATTCAAAAAGGACCATAATTGACGTGCTTGGGACTAAATGTGGGAAACAGCAAAAGTTTTGAGACCAAATTTACAATTTTCTCTATTTACAATTTTCTCTTTCTTAATTTACTCGGCTTAAAATACGGATAATGATGTTTTATTTAAAATGAAACAAAACAAAAGGCATTTTTTATCCGAAGCCTGATACTTCCCGAAGATGAGGAACAGATCCTCTTCTTCTTCCTCAACTGCCTTCTCTTGTCACTTGAAGAACATCATCTTTCAATTTCTACTATTTGTCATTTATTTCCTGTTAAATGTCGAAATTGGAAATAGTTTTAATCCCTTTATTCAGCTCCCAACATCAAGAAACCACAATCCCAGCAGCTCCAAGATTGTCCTTAATGTCAATGATTTTGGTGCTAAAGGAGACGGAGTTGCAGATGACAACAAGGTATAAAACTCTCTCTCCCTCTCCCCGCATCAGAATTTTTTTTTATTATATAATCAAATTGTTGTTTAGTTTCTTTAACATATTATAAAATTCTTGTTTTTTTATATTATTTGAATTGTAAGATAGAATGTTTGATTGTTGATTTTTAATAGCTGGCTTTCAATTTCATAAGCCTTCTTATGATGTTTTTAATTGGATGGTCATAATGTTAGAATTCATCAGAAAATATTATTCTCTCTATTTGCCTTTCTCCTCCTTTTGTTGTTGTTGTTTGTTACTTGATTTTGGGGCCCAACAGGTTTATGATCAATATTTTAAGGATTTAACTATGAGGGAATAACGAGTAGCTACCAGTGGTTTTGTAGTGTTAGAGTTTTGTTTTAGTACTTCAATTTTGGCTGTTAGGCCAATTTTGATCATGAATGGTGGTGAAAGAATACCTTCCAGAAGGATTTACACGAGTACAAGTGTTAAATTATTGCATCAACTCGACCAAATTACAACTGGGATATATGTTTTATGTATATAGGCTGTTTTTGTGAAAGTGCCACAGCCTATAGTCGCCCAAAAATAAGCTTCAAGATATTTCNGAAAATTACCCGATTTCTTAGCTTTCACTGAGTGCTTATATGCCACATTTTGAGAATTTCACAAAACTACCTTATTATCCATTAAGTGTTTTTTTTTTCTTTTTCTTTTTGTGGTTATTGTTTGTATGTTTTCCAAAGATAAATATTTTGTACATACCAATCTTACATCTACTTAAAATCATTTTAAGGAACATTTTTATCATCAGCGCAATGCATTCCCATCGCAGTTAAAAAGTTCACCTCGCAACTTAAAATGTTTTAAAATTTTGTTGCTCGTAGATTTTTGAAGATGTATGGAAGGTGGCATGTTCTTCATCATTGCCAGCAAAAATTGTTATTCCTGCAGGAAGCTCCTATCTTGTGAAACCAACCGACTTCGCTGGGCCCTGCAAGTCGAATATAACCTTGAGGGTAAGATCCCGAACAAAACCACTTGAAAATGTAATGGAGAACCACATCCACAGGTTCAGTTCACTGACTGCTAGTAAATACTTGAAATCTTGTACATCATATGGGATGATTGTATGTACCACACTTAGGCTATGTTTGGTAGACAAATAAGCTAATTATATCTTATTTGGTTAGCTTATAAACTTCTTGCATTTAAATAAGTTCCGTTTGGTAGGACGAGCTTTTTTAAAAAGCTCGAGCTTATCTCATAAGCTTCTATGGGTAGCTTTTCAAATAAGCTCGTTGAAATTTTTATTTCAGGTAGCTTATCAGTTAATTTTAACAAACACTTTTATCATATAAACTAGCTTTTCAGCTATAAGTCATAAGATATATGCTATAAGCTCAAAAATTACTGATAAGCTATTAGCTAGCTTTATCAGCTAGTTTTACCAAACATAGCCGCCTTAAAGTGTAGCCTGATTACTTAAGAATCTAACTTATTCGTAACTACAATTCTTATATGGGAAAATAATTTATTTTTTCTAGTTTCTAATAAATAATTGAATCTTGCTGTAATCAGGCTGAACTCTAGTGTACTTTTATGATTATGCTGAAGCATATCAATTAACTGCATTTTAAAGCATAATTTGTAACATCCATAGATATCTGGGACAGTTGTTGCACCACGAGATCCTACGGTCTGGGATGGTTTAGATGTGCACAAGTGGCTCTATTTCCATGGAGTTCAGAACCTTACTGTAGAAGGAGATGGAGTAATTGACGGGATGGGCCAAAAATGGTGGGACCAGTCATGTAAGAGGAACGAATCAAATGTACTTCATCCGTTTTTCTCGTATCTCATTTTTTTATGGTTAATTTCAAGTGTACCCTTGAAGTTCAGCATAATCACAAAGAAGCCCAATATCTTTAAAAATCACAATTGCTCCCCTAGACGTGGGGTGATTTAGTTAAGACCTTGGCAGCATGTTTGTATTTTTCAAAAAATACCTGATTTTTTTTTCAGGTTGTTGGAGTGAATTTCAGGGGTAGTTCTTGCTATTTACCTTATTTGTGGACAAATACTTGGATTACTTGAAAAAGACATCTAAAACTCATTATGTGGTCTTTTTTTTTTCTTTGGCAGCCTTGTGTTCACGCGCCAACGGTTAGTATTGCTTGCAGTTTATGCTGTCTTAAACATGTTTCCTGCTAAACTTGTTAGATGTTTTTGTGCTATTTAATTTACAAATTGACGCTTAATGCAGGCTGTTACATTCCACAAGTGCAAGAGGTTGAAACTGAGGGATGTGTCCTTGGTCAACGGTCAACAGATGCATGTGGCCTTTACTAACTGCATGCATGTTTCTGTTTCGGGTCTCACAGTTAGCGCACCTGGTAATAGCCCTAACACGGATGGGGTCCACATAAGCACGTCTTCACATGTTGAACTCAAGGATGTTGTTATTGGCACAGGTGTGTCGATCAGAAATAGTGTACATTCTTGAAGGGGGCAAAGAAAAAAAAAAAGAAATAAATAGGATTGGTACAGCCTAATGTTACCCTTTAAGAAAGGTATACACTAATGCTAAACTTATGAAAGATTTTTTTATTTTTTTTAATCATTTTTGGGGAAGCTATCATTATTTTCGAAAATTCAGTTTTCAGCTTAGCTATAACAAGTAATATACAATCCACTTCTGATTGAAATTACCATTGATGCTTTTTCTGATGGCAAAAGAGTTTATTATAATTATGCCCATAATGGGGAAAGAAAAATCAGACTTCTTGGGTGAATGCAACCTTGAAAGTTTATGATTTTTTTTTTTTTTTTTNATTTTTTTTTTTTTTTTTTGGTAAGAAAAGGAGATGGGCAAACATCAATTGTAGTATTCTTTTTGATGATGATGAAGACTGACTAGTCATTCGTTTGATACACCTTCTGAACTAAACTTTGCTAAATTTCCTCAATCATTTTTCTTAATTTTGTGGCAGGAGATGACTGCATATCCATTGTCAGCAATTCTTCGCGAATTCGTATAAAAAATATCGTGTGTGGCCCTGGCCATGGTATTAGGTATTAGTTATAGTTATTCGCGTATGCTCAACCATATTCCTGGAAATTGCTGTAGTTGATATTTTGGTTACTTTACAGCATTGGCAGTTTGGGAAAAAACAATTCATATGCTTCTGTGAAAGACGTTATTGTTGATGGGGCGGTGTTGTTTGATACTGAGAATGGAGTCAGGATCAAAACATGGCAGGTAATCTTTAGTATGCATATATGCGTGTGAGTGTGTGATTCAGAATCATCTTTGGAATTATTAAAACATCATTAGTGTATAAATAAATCTATAACTCTTAAATAGTTATAGTTGTAGTCTATTGTCAATGTTCAGAATGTATTGATCTCTTAATTAAACTAGTATTTGACCTTGTGCAGTGTAAATAGAATATTATAACTTACATTTATGCATATAGTATTAAAATTATAAGTTATACAATGATATTATACTTTAAACATTGAGTATTATAAGTTATATTTATGCATATAATAATAAAAATATAAATTAGATAATGATATTATGTTTTAAGATTTGATCATTGGTTAAAATAAATAGTATATAACTATTTGATTGCATATGAACCACTATATTAATTACATAAAATATAATAAATAATATAATTTTGAGAGATCGCCAATTTATTAGCTTAAAAATATTAAATTTATTATAACATTTGATTATGCGATTTTAAGGAATTTTAAAGAACTTATATAAAAATACAATCACTAACTAAGATAAAAAAAATATAATATTAATTTTAGAATAAATAACTTCAACAAAAACTTTACAATAATTTTTTATGTTTATGTAACTTTCATATATCATTTAGTGTAAACTATAGTTATTAGTTTTAATAATAACTATTATATGATATAATAAAATAGTATAATTATTACTCCGTTAATATAAAATGTAACGGTTTTTGTCTTAAGTAACCTTAAAAAAGGTGCAATGAAACATTTTAGCATTAATTAGATATGGTGGATTAATAATAATAATAATAATAATAATAATAATAATAATAATAATAATAATAATAATAATAATAGAAGATTGTAACATAAAAAGATGGTAAACATAATTAATATTATTTAATTTATTGTTAGCAATTAAATATAGACAGAGATATATAAATGATAAAGTTTGTAATGGTTTTTGGAGGGAAATCGAAATGAGGTTTTATTAAATGCTATTAGCCAGCATATAGATGTGAGCAATTATATATATATATATATAGATGTGGGCAAATGAATTTCAAATCATCATTATCAACTCTAAAATTTAATATATATTGTTAATATTAATTATAGTTGAATGGTCATGAATGATCAGTGTCATTTTTAAAATTTAGTTAAAACCCACTGGAGTATATATCATATGTAACAAGTCGATACAGTAATAGTCAATTTTTCAATGTACAAATACAATTTTTATGTATTAAACAACCCACTTTTTTAAGTTTTATACATTTTATCACTATAGGGCTTTAAATCCCTATAATAATGAAATGGGATGAAGTTCAATTTTTAAATTATTACTATATATCTTTATAAGAGAGAGTTGTTTCTTAAAAATATTGAATTGCCAAAAATGCCCTACACTATAACTTAACTTATTTCTAAGGTTACCAATGTAATTTTGTCACAATATTTAGGGAGTTACAAATATTAATAGGTACAATAATTTTTCAATCATTTATTTCCATTTTACTTTACTTTTATTCTTTGTTTTATCTATAACCTTATTAATCTTTTTTTTTTTAAATCTTTTTTATGTATTCAATAGTTTAATTTCGTTTAGTTGATGTGAAGGCGTTAAAATAATCTAAACAAATATACAAATTAGGAAGAAAGAAATAGAATAAAATTTATTGAAAAACTAGTTTTTAATGTAAGAGAAAATATTATTTCAAGATTTTGTAAATAAAATATATTTTATTTCATAAGTGTAAAATATATAAAGCACATTATCTCTACATCATATTGTTTTCTATAGAGATATTTCGTTAAAGTATTAAAAAAAATTAAAGTGGAACAATTTAGTGAGCATGCATATCAACTTTAAGAATTAAAAAAAAAAAAAATTCAACTTACAATATGTCAAATTTATGTAAAAATATTTATTCGTTTATTGAAAATATAGAATCTTTTAGAAGTATTTTGTTTAAATTATTCGCTAAAACAATATGCATAATATGATTTGTGTTTATCTGTATAGTATAAATGTTTTTTTATGATAATATGTGTTATATAAATTAATTTGCCATTTACTTTGATTGTAATATAAATAAAAATAGAGTAATTATAAAAAAAATAACTAAAAGTCGATTTTAAATAATGAATTTCAAAATAAGTGTGCTTATTAGAAGATATACAGTTACAATTAAAATCAATTAAGTAAATATAAATAGTACATTTACTTTAAATTTGTTGTCATTATCCAATCTTATTTATGAAAGCTTTCATAAATTAAAATTTTCAAATCACTTCTCAACAGGGAAAACAAACTATATAAAAATATTAACAATGATATAAAAATAATATTAAGATAAAAGTAAAATACGAAAGACTCATCATTTTATAATTAATTTAAACTGGAATGTTCTATTTCTTTACATTTAGGATAGCCTTGAAAATATAAATATATTGACGAAGATATAAAAATAATATTAAGATAAAAGTAAAATATGAAAGAATCGTCATTTTATAATTCATTTCAACTGGAATTATTTATTTTTTTCCATTTAGGATAGTCTTGAAAATCCGTGAAGGAAATAATAATGCATGCATGACAATGGTAGGAGATGCAACAACATTTTATGTTATGTTGGACAATATATAGATGCGTACCTTTCATTGGAGACAGTTCCAGAAGTTTTGTTATGCTAAACCACAAGGCTTGTTTATGTAATTAACCCTTTTTTTACTCCTTGTTTTCTCTCTCGCTCTCTCTCATCTATATTGACAGGGAGGCAGTGGTTTTATAAGGAAAGTTACTTTTCAGAACATATGGATGTACAATGTTTCCAATCCCATAATAATAGATCAATATTACTGCGACTCTCGGCTGCCTTGCCTGAATCAGGTACACAGCGTGCTTCAAGTATCAAAAACGTCTTTTATACTAAATGCAAAATTTGAAAAAAGGGAAAGAACTAACATGCAAAAAGTGTTTGCCTTGGATTTCGACCCTTGTGCCTTTGGAATTTTTTTCTTAGTCTATTAGTGTATGAAAGTTACGTATGTAGGTAAGTTTGGTGAACTCTACAAGTATGCCATATCTATGTTGATACATTTTGCCCTCACTTCTCAGCTATTTCCAGTTTCATCAATCATAAAAGAAATTTAGAAATATATCACTTGCTTAGCTGAAAGGTTCCACCAAAGATAGTTTTTGACCTTTTTCTTTTTCTTTCTTTTTTTTTTTTTCAGCTCTTAGGGAGCCAAAACCTTCCCTGGAGTTTAACCTAACTACCAAAAAAAGCACCAATTATCTTTCGAAATCTCAAGCAACTCCTCAGAGTTGCAAAATTCTGTTGTGACAAATATATTTCTAAGCCGTGTAGGTATATGTTTGAAAGAAATTTGTAAAATTAGAAGCCAAAATCTAAGCCGTGTAGGTATATGTTTGAAAGAAAGATGGCCTTTTGTGTTATCAGGCTAAATCATGAGAATACTTTTTGTAACTAAACCCTTTTCTCTTGCAAGGAAAACATTAGCATAAAGAATACGAATGCCACTGAGTCAGTTGCCCAGCAATATTCTCAGTTCACGACCACAGTTTGTCAATTACATGTTCTTTACTGTCTTCTTAAGAAAAACATGTCAAGCGACCCCATTTGTTTTTGCAATACTTACCCAGCTAGGCCCTCATATTAAAACAGGATCAACTTCCATCTTTCTTTCTTTCTTTGTTTATTTCTTCTTCTTCTGTTTTTGTTTTTATGTAATCATCCCTATTTATATCTTTGTCTGGTCTTAAAATCATTAATGGTACAGACATCTGCCATCAGCATCAACAACATTGCATTCCGAGGAATCATTGGTACATCTGCAACTGAGGAGGCCATCGAGTTTTCATGTAGCGAGAGCAGTCCATGTAAAAAGCTATATTTAGAAGATATTCAACTCATATCTCTATCTGGGATTGTGAAGTCATTTTGCTGGGAAGCGTACGGCACAAGCTCGGGTCTCATAGTTCCACCTTCTTGCATTTCATCTGAAGAAAAATTATCATTCGACAAAAGTAAGGGCAGTCCAAACTCGACAAGCTTGTGGAAAGATAAATGATGAAAACTACGGACATACATCTTTTGTGAATCACATACTAGTATATGAGCTTGTGCGATGCACGAGAAATCAGTATTAAAATTGTATAATAAATTAAATATATAGATAATATGGATCATGGTTTACAGTACATTACTAAAATTATAGGGAAAATTACACTTTGCCTACCGAACTATTCGCGTTTTTACACTTTGCCCACTCAACTTTTTCCGGTGACACTTTACCCCTTGAACTTCAAATATTCTTGCACTTAATGACTTCCGGCTACCGGAGATGCAAAATCAAGGGCAAAATCGTCATTTATACCTTAGGAGACACCTCAAATTAGTCTTTACGAGTACACTTTGCGTACCGAACTATTCGCGTTTTTACACTTTGCCCTTGATTTTGCATCTTCGGTGGCAGGAAGTCGTTAAGTGCAAGAATATTTGAAGTTCAAGGGGTAAAGTGTCACCGAAAAAAGTTGAGTGGACAAAGTGTAAAAACGCGAATAGTTGGGTAGACAAAGTGTAATTCTTCCAAAATTATAATACACATCATTTTTTTGACATAAAATACTAATAAAGTGATATAATATTCATAAATTATTGAACATCTTTCATAGAAGTATTCTTGATTTGAATATTTGGACTCTATTATTCTTATAGTACAACAAATAATTTGGTTCAACCAAATTGACTAATAATGTGACTGGAATACAACCCAAGTTGTGTTATATGTTTGGATTATTTTACTCCCGACTTGAAAGTGACCCAAGAAACCTAAGTAGTAATTGAACCTGGATGATCCTTTTTTTCCCTTGACTAGTACAGTCCCCGTGCAATGCACGGAGGTTTATTATCTCCATCCCTTTTATAAAATAATGTTCAGTTAAAATTCAAACTACTTACTAAAGGAAAGATCATGCCATTAATAATAAATAAATTAATAAATACAATGATAATAAAATCTATATTTTATTAAACACTTTCTTATATACAACATTCATGGTTTGATTCTTTAGCACGTCATCATCGCCACAAATTAGGACTTTCAAACCCATTTCTGTTTGTGACACGGGAGACAGCAACATACAATTGGTCATGACTAAACACTAGTTTTTTATGAAATAAGCGCACATGTGATAATGATTGTTTCTGGCTTTTATTTATAGTCATGTTGTAAGAAAACATAATGAGAAACAATCAATCCAATAACATCTACAAAAATATAAGAAAATGCATCATATTGAAATGTATAACATATAAAATAGTTTATTATAGATTTTAAATTAAAAAAAATCGAAATAAGAAATAAACAAAAAAATTATAACGTACCAAACAACATGACTTCATCAATGTTACGAACATCCATTAAAGTTAGAAATAGATAAATCATCCATCCATTTGATAATCTTAGTTTGGCCATTGATAATGATCCTCCTTTTCTCTATCGTCGATTTATGGATGCAAATATTGCTTTCCACTTGATAGTTTGTCAAGATATAAGCGCCACCTTCTTCAATATCACCGATGATTTTTTGGATATTGACAGGTCGAATTATGCCAGTAATTCATCCTCCCTAAACATCGCATAATGAATACTTCAATAAATAAATTATAAAAGATGTTGCATAAAATGATGCATTTAAATAATACTAAATTAATATATTACCTCAAAATCATGAAAGATAATCTCAAGAACATTTCGGTAATTGCGTACGTCTTCAACTTGTTGGAACATCCTAATTATGTGTAGCTTGATTGGTGGCTTATTGGATCTTTTGATATCCTTGATTACTCCAAAATCTGAAGTCATTTTCAATGCTGATGTAAAAGCTTGTAGAAAAAATTGTTTTGGGGGATATATTGGAATTCGAATACTTTTTGTTCAACGTTGGTGATGTTTATATAGTCATGTGTATGTGCCATATGTCTGGGAAATAAAAATATATTTACGTAAGTTATTTAATATGATCCGATCCGATTTTTTTATTATGATTATGATTGACTTCTAAAAGTATGTGTTATGGGTTTTGCTAAAAAAAAAGTGGAATGTGATTCACTTGTGAGGGACGAACGAATATTTAGAAGATTATGTAGCAAAAAATAATGGAGTTTGTTACAGTGAAATTTGGTAAGACTTTTTGGATAGATTGAAAAATAATATTTTTACTTTGATCTATTTATCTGGACAAATCCAAAAATTTAATTTACGAAATTATAATCTTTAATTTTTTGAAGCATGTAAAATTTTCTAAGATAACTTCTATAAAACAAAATGTGATCAAATCATAATTGATTTTTATGTCTCAATATTCCAAATCAAACCTTACAAATATGGTATGCTTATTTACTATTAATATTTTATTTTTTCAAACGTCTGATTCTCTTAGGTTTATATGAAATAAAGTTCAATCAAATCAAAATTGATTTTTATGCTCACACTAAAACCTTATCAATATGATATGTTTATTTTATTTATTTATTTTTTTTCAAATCCACGACTCAAATTTTCGAGAGAGAGAAAAAAAAAAGGAAACAAAATCTTATCAAACCTTATCAAATTTTCGAGAGAGGAAAACAAAACAAAACAAAATTGGAAACAAAATCTTATCAAACCTTATCATAATGAAGATTCGTGGTTCCATGAAAAGCTAACAAAATTTCGTGGTTACCAAAATCCTATCAAATTAGTTAAGAAAATCTCATTAAATTGGTTAACAATATTGGAACGCATTTTGTTAGAAAAGATTTATGTCATTTATCTATCTAATTAATATCATATTAACGTGTGGGCCCAGTGATATTAATTTAGTATAGCATCCATTATCTCAGAATAATTTTTTGTTTGATTTACAACATTAATTTGAATGGAAAAATATCCGTAATTGTTGAGATATATCTCAATTCAAAATCTCAATTTTTTGACATAAGAATCTTCAAATTTGTTACCAATAAAAATAGAGTCCTATGGGATTAACATTTAAAATGAATTAATTTTTTGTATAAGAGTCTCCAAATTTGTTACCATAAAAATCTTCAATTTGTTACCATAAGAAACCCATAAAAATCTCCTATGGATTGGAGCCTATCAATATTTAGTATAACATCCATTATTCTCGGAACAATTTTTTGTTTGATTTCCAACATGAATTTGAAGGGGAAAAAATCCGAAATTGTTAGGATATCTCAATTCAAAATCCCAATTTTTTGGCATAAGAATCTCCAATTTGTTACCATAAGAATCCCATAGAAATCTCCTATGGGATTGGAGTTTATCAATAGTTGGTATAACATCCATTATTTTTGGAATAATTTTTTGTTTGATTTACAACATTAATTTGAATGGGAAAATGATCCGTGATTGTTGGAATATCTCAATTCAAAATCACAATTTTTTGGCATAACAATCTTTAAATTTGTTACCAATAAAAATAGATTCCTATGGATTAATATTTAAAATGAATTAAATTTTGGTATTCAAATTTGTTACCATAAAAATCTCCAATTTTTTTGGGATATCTCAATTAAATTTGTTACCATAAAAATTTCCAAATTTGTTACCATAAAAATCTCAATTTTTTTGGTACATGTGTTTTTTTCGAAATTTCCATTAATAGTAAGTCAAACTATTTATTTTTTTAGTCAAACTTACTATAAATGTATTTTTCCAACAACCTCTTTATATTACTATAGATATGTTTAATTCTATGTAACAAAAATAATTTGTGATTCATGTAGTAACTGTTTATATCAAAGGACAATAAATGAATATTCTAAATGGAAGAGTTAAAGAAAAATTAATTACTTTTTACTTAATTATTTGTAGAACAATAAATATAATTTAAGATTTTGAAATTAATTAATAGATTATACACGAATATTGACATGGATTAGCATAAGCCAAGTTATTTTTGCATACTAATTAATTTGTTTGCAATATGTTATTCATTAGCTGTTAAATATCATAAATAGATGATCACTATAAGAATGTGATGAAATTCCAATGGAAAATTCCAACGGATATATATTCCAATGGAATTCCAATGGCAATTCCAATAGATATTCTCATGCTATTATTCTCGTTGGAATTTTTCAATAGATTCCAACAGAAATTTCAACAAGAATATTTCGTTGGAATGAGTTTTCCACTGGAATTTCTGTTGGATTTTGATGATTCCAACGGTTGAAATATGGGTGAAATAAAAATTCCAACGGAAAATTTATATTCCAACGGAAATTCCTACGGTAAAAATGCAACACCCCGCTAACTAGGGCCAATTTTTTCGCAAATTTTAACTCTTTCGAAAACGCTTATAAATTTTTCGAAATCATTTGCAAACTATCTCGGGATGCTGCTAAGGACTTTTCTGCTTAAAAACCCGTTTCTTTAACCTAGGTCTAACAACTGGTTTAGACTTAAAGAATTCAGGTTTATATTTTTACGAATCATGCATATTAGTCTGGACCCGTTCGTACTGGCGAACCGGGTAAAATTATTTAAGTCTGAAAATAGCATCATGCATGTTCGAAAATAAACACAAGCATAGCGGAAGTCTGAAATGCGTGGAATTATTTAGTTTACAAACAGTTTAAACAAATGTCCCGGGAACAGCTTTCGTGCGGAACTCACGACCACCACCACCACAGCTTGACTCACGCCTGCCCGCCGACCCTGCCATCTGAAAATATAAAGTGGGGGTGAGTACGGTCCACTTGTACTCCATAAAAACCCATTCTAAAGTAAACAGCAATATTAATAATGATATCACAAACTGGTATATATAAGTAAACTGTAACTCCCGGAACTCTCTGGCCGGTAACTCCCGGAACACTCTGGCCGGTAACCGTGTGCACACTCTGATGGTATAACTAGGGCAAACTGGGCCACCACCAGAACTTAGGGAAGGCAAACTTGGCCTTAACCCAAAGTGGATAAAACTCATATACATACCTGAACGTGATATCGACTATTAAACTCAATGTATAACCCAGACTGGGTCCCCACCTGATCGGTTTTGAAAATGAGTAAGTGCGGCTGTGCTGGTAGCTGACTCCTCAAGCTACATAAAAATATAAGCAAACAAATATACTAAGTACTATGCTCGTCATATGCTCAAAAATATGCTAGGATGCTCTACTCTATCAGATTACTCATCCGGATATAAAGGAACGCTCTAAGGGTTCACAGAAATAATTCTAAGTCCGGAAATAATACTGATATGCTTAACTGATCTGGTTTGGCTCGGAAAAATACTTAAATTTCGGAATAAGACTCGGACCGAAAATCACGAACCAAAACGGACTCGAACCGCCGGCTAAACCGGCCGGTTCGCTAACTGGCTGAACCGGGTCGGGCTGGACCGGACCCGGTTGGACCACCGGGTCACACTGGACCGGTTGGTCACGGGCTGCTCGGACTGGCCGGGCTCGATCCCGTGCCGGGCCTGCTGGGGCCATGGCACGGCGCTGGGCACTAGCTGGGTGCGACCGGGCACGGTACTAGGCGCTGCTGGGCGCGGGCTGTGCGGCTGGCACGGGCCCTGGCACGACTGGTGCCACTAGGTGCGGCTGGGCACGACCGAGAGTCACTGGGTGTGCTGGCGTGCTGCTGGGCACGGTCGAGCACGAGGGACGCGGGAACTGGCGCGTACCCGGGTTGACTGGGCACTGGGCGTGCGGCTGGCACGACCCGAGTGCGACTGGCGCGAGAACGGACGTGGCCAGACACTACTCGCGCGGCTCGGGCGCGGCTAGGGCTGTCAGGGTGCTACCGGGCGACCCTGGGCACGCGGGCATGCTGCTGGGCACGTCCCGGGCTAACTGACTACTCGGGCGTGCTGCTGGGCACGTCCCGAGGCCTCTGGACCTGACTCGGGGTCACTACAGCACGGCACTGGACACTCGGGTGCGCTGCTGGCACGACCCGAGGTCGACTCCGCGTGGTACGAGCGACTGGCTCGGGATCACGCGTGCATGACACTGGGACAGCGCTGCCGGGCGCTGTCGGAGGTGCTCTGGCGCGACTGGCGCTGAGACCTCGCGGGCTGGCACGGACAGGCGCGGCTGGGCGCTGTCACGTGCACTGGGGACTGCGGTGCCTCGCGAGCGCTAGGCGCGGGCACGGACAGGGGCACTGCCTGGCCCCTGCGACGCGGCACGGGCACGGCACGCGCGACTGGCGCGGCTGGTGACCCTAGCCGGTCCTTTGCCAAACTTCCGACAACTTTGACGGGGACTACTGAACCAAATCAACCTAATATGACATAAAATGCTCAAAAATGCCAAAAGTCACTGAGGGACCTCGGTTGGATTTGGTGGTGGGCTTATAGGGCCGATTAGGCACGAGGCCACCCTAGGGCACAAAAATGAACATGCTCAACATGAAAATTGACCTAGGGCCGAATGATATACATCAAAAGTCATGGCTAATGAGGCTAGAACATTGGTCAATACATGCATGCACATATACTTAGGTTCGGGGGTGAAAATGGCTCGATTTCACATATCAATTCGACCGAACAAATGAATTCAAAGCATGAAACTGTTTTAACCATGTCATAATCATGATTTTTGAGGATTTTTAAGATGCTAATCTCGGCCATATCATGCATGTACCATAACTTACGAAATTAGGGCTTAAATCTTCAAAAATCCAAATCTCCATATTCTTCTCGTGCATGGCATCATTTTTGTACATGATAAATCTTATTTTATCATGAATAAGTTAGGAAAAATGGTTGGCACGAGCTAACCTTGCTCAAAAGTCGAAATGGTGCCAAAGGACTTTGCTCGGGGATCTCGGGGCCCTAGGAACTTGGCCTCGACTTTGGGGCTAAAATGCTGAGCTTTGATGATCTCAAAAGACTTAGAAAAATCTAAGAAACACTTAGAAAGTGCTAAGCCTCGAGATAAAATGGCTGCAAGTGGCTGGACCTCGGTGGCTCCCTTTCCCGGGCTCGCGTGCGTGCGGACGGCCAAGGTGAGTTGAGTTCAACTTTCCCTTTGATTTCTCTCAATATGTCCGAGTGTTTATGAGTCCAAGAGCTGAAAAGGGGCTGGAGAGGGACCCTTATAAAGGCTGAGGGGCGGAGTTAGCTAGGTGGGATGGTGGGAGACCAAAATGAGTGCATTTTCCCACTCCACATGCACATAGGAACTTGGGAGCTGATGGGCAGCATCTTACACGGTCTTGGAGGGAATATGGCAGGGTATCCAACAATAAAATATGCCTTGGACAGGTCTTGGTCGGGTTGGAGGTAGTGGGGGACAAGGCACAACATAAACAATTGCATATGGCCCCTCCACTCACAATTAAATAATCCCTAATGCCCATGTGACATCCTTAATCATTACTTAGGGCATCCTAAGCTTAATTAGTCCTTAATCCACCCCTTAACACACGCATGAAGTTGGGCCCTGGAGAAGTGGGCCGAAATATATGGATTTGGGCTCAAGAAGTGAGCTGGTACGCTGCCAGCGCTGGGCCTGGGCGCGAGCTGGGCGCGGGAACTGCTGGGCTGCGCGTGCTAAAAGGCTTGGGCCGAGAATGCCACATGCTTAGGGCTGGAAATGAAACTCTCCACACTTAGAAAAATTCCAAAGGTGTTTGGCCATGACTTGGGCCACCATGCTTGACTCGCGCGAGGCTAGGGCGCGGGCGCTAGGGCGCGACACTAGGGACTCGGGCCGATCATGAAACACTTGGCTAGGGCTAAACTTGTGGCACAATAAGGAACCCAAAAATACTTAGAAAACTTGTGCCACACCACTAACCATGACTTGGGCACTCGCGGCTTGGCGAGGCACGCGACACTAGGGCGCGAGGACTCGGACCCGTGCACGAGCTCGGTGCGGGGTTACTTAGGCCGAGGGAATGATATCCAAGACTTGATAAAAATGATCTCATACTTAGAAAATATTCTAAGTAAGGCTATGAGCATGGCTAGGGCTCGAGCAAGACTCGAGACTACTAGGGCTCGAGAATTGGCTAGGCGCGAACTAGGCGCGATACTCGCGACCGAACGACTCGGTTCTGGGCACGGCTGGACTTAGACGATTTATCGAAACATACTCGGTTCCGATTATTCGTCAACTGGAATAATTAATTCCGACTGAAATACAACCCATTTCTAAAATAAGAAAAATGGACCGGAATTAATAACTGAGATTGAATAGCTGATAAC
Organism: Striga asiatica; assembly: GCA_008636005.1. Lineage (NCBI taxonomy): Eukaryota > Viridiplantae > Streptophyta > Magnoliopsida > Lamiales > Orobanchaceae > Striga > Striga asiatica. The sequence continues at coordinate 1,097,195 of BKCP01004516.1, read as the reverse complement.
TGGGCTCGGAACTCAAGACGAGCAGTATTAATAAAAAGAAATAGTTCAACTGGGAACTAAAAACTGTCATTTTATTAATACAGAACTGGGCTATTACAATCTATCTCCCTTAAAATATTTCCGTCCTCGGAAATACTAAACTGGAGAAATACATACAAGAACTGAAAATATATACAACTGGGTACATATCAGAACTCAAAATCTGGAAAACGAGCTCTAACATCTGCCTCGCGCTCCCATGTGGCATCTGAATCTCCGTGGCGATTCCACCTGATACGAACGAGGGGAACGTCTCGGTTCCTGAGCCGAAGGACCTTTCGATCCAGAACCGCTACCGGCTGCTCCTCGTAAGTCAAATCTGGCTGAAGCTGAATCTCGCTGTGCTGAAGCACATGCTCGGGATCGCACACGTATGGGCGTAGCATCGAAACGTGGAACACGTTGTGCACGCCAGCCAACTCGGGAGGCAGAGCCAATCGATAGGCGACTTCGCCCACTCGCTCGAGAATCTCGAACGGGCCTATATAGCGAGGATGCAACTTCCCTCTCTTCCCGAAGCGAACGACACCTCTCATCGGTCGAACCTTCAGGAATACATGATCTCCGGGCTCAAAGTGCATCTCTCGTCTATGCTTGTCGGCTGAGGACTTTTGCCGACTCTGAGCTGTCTTGAGCCTCTCTCTGATCCAGGCTACCTGCTCAGCTGTCTCCTCGATCAACTTTGGACCGAGTACTCGTCGCTCTCCGACGTCATCCCAATACAGGGGCGATCGACACTTGCGGCCGTAAAGTGCTTCGTAGGGAGCCATCTGAATAGATGCCTGATAACTGTTGTTATAGGCGAACTCAGCTAGTGGCAGCCACTTCTCCCACTTAGCACCTCTGTCCAGAATTAAGGCTCGGAGCATATCCTCGAGCGTCTGGATCGTCTTCTCGGACTGGCCGTCCGTCTCTGGATGGTAAGCCGAACTAAACTTTAACTGGGTGCCCATTGCCTCATGCAAACTCTCCCAGAATCGACTGGTGAATCTGGGATCTCGATCGGAGATGATCGTAATGGGCACTCCGTGGAGTCGAATAACACCACGGGTATATATCTCGGCAAACTGATCCATCGTCATGGTCATCGCCACAGGCATGAAATGCGCGACTTTCGTCAGTCTGTCTACCACTACCCAAATCGCGTCGTGGTGCTCGGACGACTTAGGTAGTCCCGTGACGAAGTCCATGGTAACCTCTTCCCACTTCCAGCTGGGAATCTCAAGTGGCTGTAGCAGACCTATGGGACTCTTGTGCTCGGCCTTTACTTGCTGACACACCAAGCACTTCTTCACGAAGTCTGCTACATCTCTCTTCATTCCTCGCCACCAGAACGACCTTTTCAGGTCGTGGTACATCTTGGTACTCCCAGGGTGGGCTAAATATGGCGCACTGTGGGCCTCAGTCAGGATTTCCTTGCGTAAAGTCCCGACTTTTGGCACGACAATGCGGCCTCTGAACTCCAAGGCTCCATCTGTGCCTCGATAAAAGCCCTCTATGCCTCCGGCGTGAACCTTCGCCTCTAAAGTGCGAATGAACTGATCGCAGGATTGCTCCCGCCGGATTCTGTCTCTCAGCATGGGCTGAACTCGCATCGAGCTAACACTTCCCGAAGTCTCCTTAGGAAGTGAATCGACAACCTCAATCTGCATCCGGGCAAACTCTCGGATAAGCTGGCGCTGATCGGTGATCGAGCAGACTGACTCACCCCTCACCTTACGGCTTAGGGCGTCTGCTACCACGTTCGCCTTCCCCGGATGGTACTGTATGGTGCAGTCATAATCTTTCACAAGCTCCAACCATCGCCTCTGGCGCATGTTGAGCTCCTTCTGTGTGAAGATATACTGCAAACTTTTGTGATCGGTAAAGATCTCACACCGACCACCATACAGATAATGGCGCCATTGGAATATATTACCGTAGAATTTTCCGTTAGAATATGACATTTTTTTTGTAGTGGATATTTTCTATTTATGCATGTATTTTCCAATTTTTTGTGTCGGTGCCACCGAGAAGATCCCCTCAACCTAAGAAGTCAGAAGAGAAGACCATTGATGTTTTAGTTATGCATGTATTTTCTAATTTTTTGTGGACAAGTTTATGTTGTTTGCGATGTTTATGTTGAATGTTTAGGATGTTTTTTTATCAATCGTTGAATGTAATGATATTTGTTTTGAAGTTTTATAATTTGAGCTAAGTTGATTATAAATCTTACAGAGATCGTGACAAGCTAATTGACAGGAAATTATTATTATTATTATTATTATGATGATCATTTATGTGATTTTAAGGAGTTATGCCTTAGAAAAATAATTAGCCAATTTCAAAGAAAAATCACTAATGAATTGAAAAAATATATAAATATTACAATAAATAGCTTGAAAAAAATTCACAATACAATTCTTGATAAGTAACTTCTTTACATAATAGAATGGTTAAAAAATATGATTACACCTAAACTGATTTAAAATATAATTTCTAAAAAATATAATAATATATACTTAAATTGATATAAAATTTAACGGTTAATTTCTATAGTTACCTGTTGAATTAATGAAATAAATCAATATTTTTAGGTGACGGGCAAATGCCCTACAACATAATTTCCGTACCCGGAACAAAGTCGGTGACCCGCTTCCGCAGACCCTATATAACAGGCTCAAAGCTCAATCCCCAAATTTCAGGTTAAAACCCTAGCTCTCATCAAACCCTTCTATTGACAACACAATAACTATTCAACTAGGGTCCGCAGACAACTTCGTTTCGTAAATGGAGGAAATTACTGTCGGGGTGAACAAGATGAACATTGCAGAGCCCCACAAGAAAAACCGTATTCAAGTCTCCAATACTAAGAAACCGCTTTTCTTCTACGTGAATCTCACAAAGGTATTGTGTTTTTCGATTTTTCAGTTTCGTTTCGTGTTTTGACAATTTTATTGATTTTAGTTGTTGTGTGTGCAGAAGTACATGCAAGACAACAATGAGGTCGAGCTTTCTGCACTTGGCATGGGTAATTTTTCTGTTACTGCCTCTGAATTATTGTGTGCTGTTTTTTTCCCTCAGGGATATGTGTCCATTTTGTTTACATTAGATGAGATATACTGATTGTTAACAAACTAGAGATAATGGTGGGTAGATTTGCAGATTGTATTTCTTTTTTAGGACATTTGAGTTTCATAAGCTAGATGAATGAGCTCTGTCCAGAGGAATTGGGTCCTCGCTTAGATTGTTTTAACGTTTGAGTCATGGGTAACGTGGTGTTAGCTGTTGAAGGGCATGAAAATTCTGCTTGTCTTGTTGTTTGCCCCTATTTGTCTGAATTGTTTCTTGTACAAACATAAAACTGTGGCATTTGCTACTTGACGCCAAATTTTCTTGGAACTTTTTTTTTTAGTTGGTTAGTTGCTAACCAATGACTATGTGAAATAGAAAATAGAATCCTGTTGATTTCATGCGATAATTGGAGGTAACAGGGTACGTACTTCAACAGTGGAATAAACCTGGATTTTTGTGCATTGTTGTGTGTTCCTGCAATGCATTCTGTCCATTGTTATCATTTATTCATTTTCTGATTCCCTACTTTTGCTTGTTATTGCAGCTATTTCAACTGTCGTATCAATTGCTGAAATTCTGAAGAACAATGGCTTTGCTGTTGAAAAGAGTGAGTTATTGAGCCATTTTATCTGCATTGTTCATCACTTAAATTAGAAAATTCACAGAATACGTGTTAGAACCTTTCTTCTATATATATGGGTTATACCGACCCTAATCATAAATCTGGTAGGCTTATTTGCCTGAGGTGATTTGAAATAGTTTTGTTATGTTCGGTAATAATTCATTCTTATCCGTCAATTCAGATGATTTTATACTAAAAAGGAAAATAGAATAAGAAAGAATTATGTCGAGTATCACATTAGTACATTACTGTTTTACTGGAATGCTTTTGGTTGACCACGTCATTTAATCTCTTGGTTGATCACCATATGGTTACAGCACATAGTTCATACTCCTGGACATTAAATCAATCAAGTATACTAAGTATTTTCTCCGTATGAAATATGTAGAGATAACAACATCCACTGTGGAGATAAGAGATGAGTCAAGAGGAAGATCTGTCCAAAAAGCCAAGGTAATGTCCAATTTTCATACCCAAACTTCACACATTTTGTCATTGTAGCTGGGGATTGTGTCGAGGATCGGATAATATTTCAATACATTGAGATTTTTTAATTAACTTTTTTGTACTGTGTCTTGGCTTTGTCTTTGATGGAGATCCAACTATCGGATGCATAAAATTTCTATTGACATCCTGCCTATATGCACGAGTTATTCCACAAGATTAACAATTTGAGGCACTAGTGTTGTGTAATGTTGATTTATTTATTTATATCATATCATGCAGATTGAGATAGTACTTGGCAAAACAGCAAATTTCGACGAACTGATGGCAGTCGCCAAACAGCGCATGGAAACTGAAAATGGTGAGGATTAGTAGGTATAGCCAAAGTGTCTCGACTTATCTGGTTTAGTATTAGTATGCAATTCTCTCCGTTAGGTTGCTGGCATTTGGTAGTCGGGCATTGATTGTAAGGATGTGGTGAANTTTTCATTGGACGTGATGAAATAGTCCAGAATTTTGTTCTTGTTTTCTTCGTCCGTTCCGTTAGTTATTCTTTAATCAAATCAACTTTGACATTTTAATGACGTTTTGTATGTTATTTCTTATGTGGATTTCTATGGCGTCTCCCAACATCGGACTTTATTTAAATTCTCTAGAGATATTTTTTTATTTAAAGAATTCAATCACCAAAAGGAACTAAAGAATAAAAGGAAGATATTGAAAGCACATCGGACTTAAGTGTAAGTCAGAATAAAAAAGGGCCTCTGCACAACAATTACTCCAAGGGGTCTTCTGATTCTCTTGAAGAAGGGTTAGATTCTATTGTAGAAGGGCTTCCATTTCCTTGATTTCCATTACTCCGGGGGAGTTTTCTTTTCATTTCTCGTTTTTCTTTGTTTCTATCATCCCTAAAAGCTATAATAAGGCTTTAGGGTTTATTGGCCTAGAGTTCATCTTTTTCTGTATCTTAATTGCTTGGCGACTCTGCGATGGATTCTTCTCCAAACTCAACTCCCGCAGTTGATGGATTGTCTGTGGAATATCAAGCTCAGGAAGATTTCATTATCGCAATCGGAACTTATACATTGGAAGACGAGGACATTCGACTCAGTGCCGCTGAATGTGAAAAAAGTCTCTTTGGAAAAATAATTGGCGACCGAAAAGCTCATCTTTCTGGTATCAAAAGGACAATGGGACTAATCTGGCAAATCCAAAGCCCAGTGGAGGTTCGGGAACTGAAGACCAATTATTTCCAATTCGTTTTTGGGAACCTTGAAGATAAAAAGAAAGTGGCTGCAGGTGTGCACTGGATGTTTGAAAACCAGTATCTCATCCTGAGAGAATGGGAAGTGGGCCTTACTGAGAAACACAAGGGATTTGCAGAACTTAAAATCTGGGTTCAAGTGAGAAACAAGGGATGTGCACTGAAGTGGGACTAAAAATTGGGAAACTCTTCTCTAAAACTCACAATGTAGTTGTCGTCAAAGCGGGAGGTAATAAAGGCAGCTTCCTCCGTTTACTAGTTTATGTAGCCGTCACTAAACCTTTGCTTCGGGTTGCTAACATGAAGCTTCATGATCAACAAGTGATGGCGGTGTTCAAATATGAGAAGCTTGTAAATTTCTATCACTATTGCGGGTTCATCGGGCATCTAGAGAGATCATACGAAAAGAGAATGAAAGATATCTCCATGAACTCCCTGGATGAGGGCCAAAATTTGGCGAATGGCTTAGAGCCCCAAATGGTTTCTTTGGGAACATCTTTACTTCTACTAACAGTCCATCAAGCAAATCTAATGATTCTACTTCCTTGAACATAAACCTGCAACAAGATGGTGAGGGAATTATTCAGCATAACCCCTCTAATGCTAGCAATAACAGATCTCACGAAAACAAAGAGACAGGGTCCCCAAGAACACACGCATGAGAGGCAGATACAGTGCACTGTGACCCGATAATCAATGACAGCACCCTAGCTCTTTACAATATTAATGAAGTTCCAATAGTTGATGGGAACTGTCTAAGGAGAATTATCAATGTTAACCAAGAAACCAGTGATACTCGAACTCTCACAGTTAACATTGCCCCGTCATCTGATTAGCATGAAATTATAGCCCTTGAGTCTCAAGATACCAAAGTGAATAACCAGCCAGACACCTTATTACCTAAAAGGAAAGGATGGAAAAGAACCCTTAACATGGAAGGAAGATTGCAAAGAGAGGGTAAGCAGATTCTTCCCTCACCCACCCATTCTTCATCTTCCAAAAGAAGAATCAGCTCCCAAAACTTAGATGCTGATATTGCTAATGATGCTCCAGTCTCTAAAAAAATCCAAAATCCAAGAAACATTTAGCTCAAAGGTGGAGGAAGCCAGCCTCAATTGGCCCCCAGTTTCCAAATGAAGCTGATCTTGTGGAACTGTAGAGGTTTGGGTGGACCCTCTACAGTTTCCCAGATCTAGGACTCTTCCAGAGTTCACACCCAGACTTTATATTTTTATCTGAAACCAAAAAGAAAAAAGATTTTGTCTCATCTATCTGCAACACAATTTGCTTTAAAGACAGGTTTTTTTGCAGTAGATCCCATTGGTTTGAGTGGGGGTCTACTTCTTTTGTGGAATAAGGATATCACTATCCTTCAATTGTTGGGCACGTCTTTTGCTTGGAGGCAGAAGTTGAGGAATCTACTGGGGCTAAATCTCTTTGGGTCACCTTCATATACTCCAGTACAGATAAGGGAACCAGAGAAAGACAATGGGAGTTTCTTTTAGATGCCAGACACAAATGGGGAGATAGCTGGATAAATGGAAGAGATTGGAATGCTTAGTGAAGGGACTGAAAAGATAGGATGTAGAGCTGCTTCTGAAGCAGACCTCAGAGGCTTCAGAACTTTCAGCTCCTCAATGCAGATGCAAGAAATCAAAATGTTGGGGCACCAATTCACATGGGGTAACAACAGAGATGCTGAAGGTTTCATTGAAGAAAAAATAGACAGAATTTTGGGATCTCTTAATTGGCTGAGCACATATCAGAATGCCCAAGTTGAGACTCTCTACAAAACAGCCTTAGACCACAAAATGCTCCTACTGTCAGACATGATACCTCCTAAGAGACCAAGAGATTCTTCTTTGATAGGAGATGGCTAAGTATGGAAGTGGTCAGAGAAACAGTGGCCAATGCTTGGAACACTCCAAAATCAGGGACTCCTATGTTTCAAGTCTCAGAGAAAATCAAGGAGACAAGAGTGGCCCTTCTTAAATGGAGTAGATTCTTCAAATCTGAGAGACATAAGGTCAAGGATAGAGTCACTAACAGATTGGAAGAACTAAACAAAATGGGTGCTAATAGAAACTTGGATGAGTGGCATAATTTCAACTCATAAATGAGAGTGGTCCTAAAGAATGAAGAAGATTTCTGGCATCAAAAAGCTAGGTCTAAATGGCTAAATGAAGGGGATTCAAACTCTAAATATTTTCATGCCTCAGTTCTTCAAAGAAGAAAAGACAATGCCATTACTAGACTAGTGAATGATAGAGGTAGAATTTGTGAATTAGATGAAGACATTCAGAATTGTCTGAGTCACTTCTATGCATCCCTATTCTCCTCTGAAGGTGACTCTGGTGATGAAGACATCTTACAACTTATCCCACATTCCATTACTGAGGACATGAACTCTGCTCTCATTGCCCCCATTTCTGAAGATGAGATAAGATAGGCCCTTTTTAGCATGGATGCAAGCAAGGCTCCTGGCCAGGATGGTATGTCCCCCATCTTCTTCCAAACCTTTTGGGATGTTATTAAATTTTATCCTTGTGAAGTTGTCCAAAGATTTTTTGCTTCTGGTACTATTTTAAAAAACTGGAACCATACACTCATTACTCTTATACCTAAATGTGTGAACCCTACCTCCCTTGCTAATTTAAGACCCATTAGTCTCTGTAGTGTTTCTTATAAAATCATTTCCAAACTTTTGACCTCTAGACTGAAGCCTTGCTTGAATGACTGCATCAGTATAAACCAGACAGCCTTTATTCCTGGTAGGATGCTGATGGATAATGTTGTTTTGGCCCAAAAGGCCATTCATTTCCTTAACAGACATTCTTCTGGCCATAAGGGTTACATAACTGTTAAATTAGACCTTGATAAGGCATTTGATAGAGTTGAATAGGGATGTCTTCAGAAAATCCTTTCTAGAATGGGGTTTCATAGGCTTTTTGTCAAATGGATTCTTGCTTGTGTTTCATCTACTTCTTTTTCTTTCAACATTAATGGGGGTGTCAAAGGGTTTATCACTGCAACTAGAGGTATTAGGCAGGGGGACCCTTTATCCCCCTACCTGTTCATCCTTGTGGCTGAGATTTTCTCTAAACTGTTGTTTGATGAAGAAAAAAGGGGCAATTTTAAGGGGCTCAAAATCTCTAGAAACGGGCCTTCATTATCTCATCTTCCGTTTGTTGATGATGCCTTGGTCATGTGTGCTGCAGATACTCATCATGCTATTCTGCTTCTGCAATTACTTGACAAGTACAGGAAGTTCACTGGTCAGAAGGTTAATCTGGGAAATCTTCAATCTTTTTCAGTATAAATTGCCCTCCTCACCTCAAGTCTGATATATGCAATCAGTTGATGGGTATCCAAATTCAAAGCTCCACAAGATACTTAGGGCTCCCACTTGGTATTGGGAAATCCAAAAAAGATGTTTTTGACTATATCATCAAAGCTGTCAAATCTAGACTGATAAATTGGAAAATAACTTCCTCTCTACTGCAGGCAAGGAAGTGCTCATTAAAGCAGTTTTAGATGCAATGCCAGTGTTCTTTATGCATGTTTTTCTTTGCCTAAATATGTTTGCAAATTGATTGTTGGGTTGTGTGCTACTTTTTGGTGGAGCAAGGGTAAAGATCAAGCTGGTGGCTTGCCTTGGAAAGCCTGGAAATTTATTACCATCCCCAAAGAATCAGGAGGCTTGGGCTTCAAGGATCTAATGTTGTTTAATGACTCTCTCATACTCAAACAGATTTGGAGAATCCTTTCCAAACCTAACCTCCTTGTCAACAAGGTCCTTAAGGCCAAGTATTTTCCAAACTCCTCTCTTATTCAAGCCCAGAAACTATCTACCTTTTCTTGGATGTGGTCCAATTGGTTTAGCTGTCAGAGATAGATACATTCACTGTTTCCGAATTGATATTAAAGATGGGGTTACAAGCAGAATTTGGGTGGACCCTTGGGTTCCCTCACTCAGAACTGGAGTTCCTTCTCTTAAACCTAGGATATGCAGTGATCTAGTTGGGGTCCACCGATTGTTAGAACCTGGTGGCAGAAGACGGAATTTTGACCTATTGAATACCTTATTTGATGAACAGACTCTGAATGCATTTCTTGAGATTAAAACCTTGGACCCTGTGGCAAAAGACAGATGGAAGTGGAACATGGATTCTAAAGGGGAATTTACAGTTGCAGACACTTACTCTCACCTCATCAAGCAAAAAGTCCTTCTCTTGATGTGGCAGAAGGTAGCCTTTCTGCAAGTCAGGATAAAGCTGTGAGAAAGAGGAGTTAGGGAATGAAGATCAAGAACAAGGTGAAACACTTTTTATGGAAGTGCTATAGCATCACCCTACCCACAAGCCAAAACTTGAGGAAAAGAGGAATGTCTATTGATCCCTTGTGTCATAACTGTGGTGAAGATTTGGAGACAGTTTAGCACATTATATTGCTCCGCCCAAGAGCCAAAAGAATATGAGAGTTAGCTCCAGTGACATGGGATGGTATCTCTAGTGAATCCACAGCTTTAAAAACTGGTGGTGGAAGGTTTGCTCCCTGGACAGATCCACAACCTCTCAAGATAGAATTCAACTCTGCACTTATATCCTATGATGGTTGTGGAAGTCCAGAAACCTCTGAAAATTCCAAAACACCATTATGCCTGAATTTGAGGTCATCAAAGTTGCACTAAAGGATTGGACAGAATTCAGATGTTGCTAACTGTAGTGGAGCATTGCCAGGTCCTTATCAGGTTCAGTGGTGATTTTCTTGCTTGGTTGGAGCATCTACCTCTTCTTATCTGTACCATCTTATTATTTCTGTTCATTGGTGATATGCTATAGGTCCCAGCTATTTATGGCTGCCTCTAGCTTTGGATTGTTTTGATGTTATATTTGGAATGTATCTGGTAGTTTAGTATGGTTTTTTCTTATTTAGGGTACCATGCAATGTGACCCTCTTGTATTGATTTAGGATTAGTACATCCCTCGATTTGTAAGACATTTGTTTCTGTTATGAGTAATCTTCTATCGTTATTGAAAAAAAAAAAGCACATCGGACTTTATTGAAATTCTCTAGAGATATTTTTTATTTAAAGAATTCAATCACCAAAAGAAACTAAAGAATAAAAGGAAGATATTGAAAGCGGTTGATGTTTAATTCTCTACCTTTTCTTGAATTTGTTTGACTTATTTATTTTTTATTTTTTTTACCAAACATTAAATTATCATTAATACTAACTGCAATGTACAAGGGTTAACCAAATGGTTACAACATGAAAATGAGGAACTCTAGAAAAAGCTCCCCTGCAGGACCAAGTCTGGCCATCCCAAAACAAATTAAGCATAAGCTAAAAAGATAGGAGAGAAAACAACAGACTCAAAAGAGGAACAAGCAAAAAGATATCAGAAGCTAATACATCCAACAATACCGTTTACTTTTTTTCTAAAATTAAGTTTGAAATTGGCTTTCGTACTTTTTTCTAATACATATTGTCCTACTTTTTTGGCTTTTTATCGTGCACTTTAATTTTGAAAACTGTAAGTTAAAATATTACGTATCAATAAGTCTGTTTAAAAAAGAAAATATGTTAAAAAATGGACGACATCAACTTTGGCATTACATTTCATCAAAATAAATCTCAAAGTTTGGAATTAGTCATTTACATTAATATTCCAATCGTATATCTTGCCGTATTTTGATATTTTACATATGAAATCATCATGATGTTTAAATATCGTGTTTCTCCTTTCTCATTAATAATGGTAGAAAATAAATTAATTAAGAAATAACTAATGATAAATGCTAATTTTTCACATTGAAAATTATGAAATAAATCGAAATACATTTATGGTACCAAAAATAATTGTATTTTAGAATTTGGACAGGTAACCACTATTTGAATTCATGAGCATATAGAGCGGTAAAATAAATAAATAAATACCTAACTATATATGGTACAAAACTATTGTACTTTAAAACTTGGTCAGCTACGCACTATTTAAAATAAATACAAACTTGGTCAGCTAACCATTATTTAAATTATAAATACATGACCATGACCATATAGAGCGGTAAACTAAATCACTTCCCAAACTGCGTACTCGCTTCTCAAACAATCAAGACATAACAGGATTTTCAAATACATGGTCTCAGTCGAAACAATTTAGTCTCATTCTCGTAACATGAAATAGCTAAAACATGAAATGAGTTTAAAAACTGTATGTTGAAGCATAAAATGAATAACATTATTAGACCACTCTCTCCCTTTCGTGTTCGCCGTCAGCTGCTCAACCTGAAAATGATAATTGAGGGGGGTGGGTAAAACAACTAGCTCACCTTGGGAACCTTACTACAAATTATTCAGAATAATTAATAGATACCATGACATTAGCATAAAACATAAATAAATGATCATATTGCCCCTCAGAGGCTCTGCCCCTCACAGGAAGAGTTATAAATGCTTGCCCCTCACAGGCGCTGCCCCACACAGGCAAGAGTTATAAATGTTTTGCCCCTCACAGGCGCTACCCCTCACAGGCAGGGTTATAAATGCTTTACCTCTAACAGGCGCTGCCAATCACAGGCAGGGTTATAAAAGTTTTGCCCCACACAGGCGATAATACTCATACAACGTACAACAATAATATCACGTAATTATTAGGAATAAGACATAGTATAGAAACACCACACCTTAATTCGAATGATGAATGATATGCTGATGCTTCAAAGAGATGCTCGAGGGCTCAACTCCTCGAAATCTATATTTTAAGAAATTAACTTTTGTAAATAACTTATCTTTCTCTTAGTAAGATAATTACCAACTTGAATAAATTTAATTAAATTAAAGCCTTCTTGACTTAGTAAAGTAAATTATCTTAAGTTTTGGAACTTTCGGCTGAGGGTAAATTAATGCTCCGAAAAAGGTTCTCGAAGCTAAAAATGGCACTCAACTCGAAAATGAGTTCAAAGGCTTGAAAACAGTTTAGCGGCACGCGGCTCGATGTTGGTTGGGTCTAGCTGGCTGGGCGCGGCTCGGGTCTGACTGCTGCTGGCACTGGTTGCCTGAGCACTACCCTGCTCGACGAAACTTGGCACTCTCCAGTGCACTGCGGCTTGACCTCCCGCGCGCCTTTTTACTAGGGTATGTTGCGGGAGCTGTTGCGGGATGCTGGGGACGACGCTGGCGTCTGGGACCGCTTGCTTGTACGGGAAGCTGTGCGCGCGTTCACGCACGTTGGGATGTTTGCAGGAGATGCGGAGAATGACGCGTGCGCTCAGGCGGTAGCAGCTGCGGCACAGAGCGAGGTGACTGGGCGCATTGCATCGCGGCACGCTGCGCACTGCACACCTGCGAGCGAGGCGCCTACGAGGGCTGTTGTATGCCCGACACGATGCGACGTCTGGACCGACGATCTCTCGGTGCACGGTGGCTCCCGGCCAGGTTTAGATCAGGGATTTTCAAGACTCAACAAGGGTTCTAACACGGCTTCAAGGGTCACAAAATATTTGGTTTTTCACAACAGTAATTCGAATCCTTCAAGGCATAAAAGGCTAAGAAATTCATGGCGTAAAAAGGCTTGATTTCAACATAAACAAGGCTTCAAAATCATGGTCCTCTCACACAAAATAAGCTAGATTACAAGGTTCTAAGGCTGGATTTTTAGGGCACAAAAGAGAGTTCCAAACTTCATAAATTTTTACATAGACCACATGAATGACCTCATAATTAACCAATTTTAATGGATCCAAACTTTTCTCATAAGACTTAAATAAATCTTCATTATTCTTATTAGATCTAAGCCAAATTCTTGGGAAAGAATTATCAAATTGCTTAGAAAAATTACCTTCTTCTTGGATTTAAAGCAAAGAGATCGAATTTGAGACTTGGGCTCGGCGCGGATGCTCTCGGTCTCGCTTGGGCCTCGGCTACTCGTGCTCGCGGACGGGATTGTGTACTTGCTCTCGGACTCGCTGCTCCTTGGATTTCCTCGTGCTCGCGGAGTGCTCGTGGTTCTCCTCGGCAAGGCGCATGGACGGGGCTCGTTTCGGCGCGCTCGCGTGATGGTCTCGGGTCTCGCCGCCGGGAAGTGGTGATGCTCGGATGACACCGGAAAGGAAGGAATTTTTTTTTTTTTTAAGATTTTTTAGAGGAGAAATAGAGAGCGCTTTTGTGATTTGGGGAGTTCTTTTGCCGAGGGAAAAATTCTCGTCCTTGCCGTGATGATGAGTGTATAAAAGAGGAATAGAATACCAAGCAAAGCTTGACTTAAGGGAATAAGGAGGTTGATTTTGTTGGAGTTTTGGGCAGATTTTGGGGGCTTGATTTGGTCGAGAAAAGGGAGGTTAGGGGGATTAGATGCTTACCATATGTGCTCACAAGATGATTTGAAATATGAAAAAGCATGATCTTGCATGAGTTGGCCGAGTGTAGGGGTGAGCAAAACCGAGCCGAAACCAAAAAACCGACCGAACCAATGTATTCAGTGCGGTTCGGTTCGAGTTTTTTCGAGTTCGGTGTGCGGTGCGGTTTGGATTTTAAAAAACCGCAAAATTTTCGGTGCGGTGCGGTGCGGTTTTTTGTCTGAATGGTGCGGTTTTAACCGAACCACACCGAATATCATGAAGTGTACATACAACATACACTAGTATTCGACCTGTGCATTTGCACAGATATAAATAAATTATTGTGAGTCTGTATGCATATAATGATTAATTATTTTTCTTTCACTTTTTTGCAGACCAAATTTACAATTAAAAGAGTTTTAATATTTTTTTTATTTAAATTGCGTTTATCTGATTGGATGTAATGTATATTTTGGTACGTCTTTTATTTGTGAATTATTTATTATTTATTTAGAAATTTTAAATATATTTTTTATTTAAAAAAATTAAATGTAACAACAATAATAACATCTAATCAAAAGTTTAAAATGATTTTTGTAATTTTGAAGTGATGAGTATTAATTATTTAATAATTAAATAAAAGATTAAATACATCAAAATATAACGGTTTTTGGAGGAAAAATTGTTAAATTGCCACATAGGTAAAATTAAATAGGTTTTATCAAATGTTATTAGCTAGTAATTATATATATAGAGATATATTTAATGAAACACGCTTTTCCTTTGTATTGTACCTGTACCATTAGCAACATTAGTACATATACTGATATAAATAATAAATTACATTTACAATTAAAACATACAAGTTAAATTTTGCATTCATTAATCACCCACTTTCTCTGTCTCTCACCCCGCGCCTGTAACAATCCGCAAACCTAATTGTTCACTCTCAACTCTCAAGTCCGCAGTAGTAATCGAAATCTCGTGCGCTCAGCCCATCCGCCGCTCACTCTCACTCCAGCGCTCGTTCACTCTCACCCTCAGGCGCACAGCCCGCCCGCCGGCCGCTGCTGCTGCTCACCGTCCGGTGCTCGGTCGTTGTTCCACGGGCTTCTTCAATTTAGCTCAGCACTCTCTCAGTCTTGTTTTTTCATTCTCATTTCGTCCCCTTTCTTCAATCTAACCCCCGACCCTAATTTTGGCTTTTCAATAAATTTAAGGGCATTTACAATTTTATATATTGAGCTTGTCATGCTGTATCTATCACTCCTTTTGTTTAGATGTTCGAACCCTGGTTTAAGTCTAGTAGGTTGGTTTATTTTGTGTGGTTTTAAATTTATTTGTGTTTATTCTTTTATGATTGCCGTTAACCGAAAAAGCACCAAACCTAACTGAAAAATTCGGTTCGATTTGGTTCGGTTTTTCTTTCTCTTGCGGTGCGGTTCGGTGAAGAAATTATAGTTTTTCGGTTTTCGGTTTTTTGCGGTGCGGTGCGTTTTTGACCGAACCGCACCGATGCTCACCCCTAGCCAAGTGTTAAGGTTGATTCTCAAGGGATAAAAACGGCTAAGTAATAAGGTAAGGTATGAGAAGGAAATCTTGCCATAAAAGCTCATATTTATTTGAATTTTTACTTGACTTGGCCGAAAGTAACAAAAAGATTGCTATGGCGGAAATAACAGTGACACGGCTGAAAAGTCTTGATTTTTTGCTTAGCAAAAAATTGATAAAATTTAGAATAATTTAAATAAATGAGTGCATCTACATGATTTAATGAACATATTGGATTTTTAGTCGAGCTAACAAAAGAAAAGATATGAAATGCGTTCATGAGAAATAAATAAACTTGTTCTTATTAATCGAACGGAACACTACAGATCGATCATCCGTCATTGCTTAAATCTAAACTATTATCATAATTGCTTTAATTGAAACACACGTACTAGTTTTATTAATTGGCTTTCGTTAAGAATACAAAGATATATCCTCCTGTTTTTCACTGAATCCATGTCCCACTGGTCTGGTGCTCAATTTAAGATCGACACAACAAGGAGAAACTAAGCCGAAGGGCCACCACGCTTGACTGGACAGTTACGCAAATACAATCAAAATGGTTGAGTGGACAAGATAATATGATATTCTCGAACAGAAGCCCAATAAATGAACATTGATGTGCTTAGGCCCGCATTACCAATGTCGATATTATAGCACATTGGTACAGGAATTTTTAGTTGAGAAGCGCAATCAATTTATATCTTGTGATCTGGAACTTATCCTTTCAGCATAAGTATCTTTAGTTCTATTGTCTTCCATGAACAATAAAGCCAAAATCACATGACAGTTTAATAACTAGCATAACTGCAGAAACACAGACCCTTTTATAGACTGTTGTAATCTTGTTCTTATCACCCTGAAAATATATACACCATCTCAAACAAAATTTACACTTCACGATCCACAAATCCTTCTCTCGCTTGATTTCCATTCTTCAAGCAAGTCATGCAAAATCCCCGAAACTTCCCTAGTCACTTTGTGAGTCGAGTAGCAATCAAATACCGACAGGTATTTCAAAGCAGCGTCAATATTTGGATCAAACAACTCGGGCTTAATAGTAATCACATTCCTCCATTCATTAGACTTTCCTGCCATACAAACACCGTGCAATAAAGCAGCCAGAATCACTGAATCTAAAATAAGCCGTTTTCTCACCATGTTATCGATTAACTTCAATGCATCTCCAAGCATCCCTTTTAAACAGAGACAAGCAATGATTGAGATATACGCAGCAGATATGGCCAGCCAGCTGTCTGATACTAATCTCCCAAAAATATCAAGGAGCATAGGCTTATTAACATCTGATTCACTAATGACGAAACCGACATTGTTCAATAATCCATTAACCAAATAATGATAAGTCACATCATTGGGACTACACTTGCACATCAGCATTTTCTCAAAGAACGAGGATGCTTTCGTGAGTTCCCCTGCTTTGCAACAGCTACCTATAAGTACAGTATAAGTCACAACATTTGGTTTTATACCGTTTAGTAGCATCCCTTCAAAAATTCTTTTTGCTCCATCAATATCCCCAAGACTACAAAACCCACCAATAAGGGAAGTATAAATTACGGCATTTGATGCACGATTTCGTTTAAATGCACAGCAAAATACAGCTAATGCACCGGATAAATCATTCTGCTTCGTGTATCCGTCTACCACCGTAGAATAAGTATACTCATCAGGAATAATTTTTCTTTCAATCATTTTTTTAATGCAAAAGACTGCATCTTTCATCGTCCCAAACTTGCAGTAGCCCTTCATCATAGCATTGTACACAACAAGCCCAGGGTTGACACCCCTTTTGATTATATCATCAAAAAATTTTTTTGCATCTTCAAACTTATGATTTCGGATATACCCATCCACTAAAGTGGCATATACATGTGCATCCGGTGATAGATTCAGGCCAAGCATCTCAACAAGAAGCTGCCTGGCATCCAATAAAAGGCCCCTTTTAAAGAGTCCGCTCATCAAAACATTGTAAATGCACTGGTCGAGTGACAATCTCCTTTCCACCATCTTGTCTTTAATCGTTAGTGCAGCTTTGATATCTCCAGCAGCAACTAAGCCATGTATAAGACCTCCGTAGGTTATCAAATCGGGCTTATGCCCGCATTCTGTCATCCGGACAAGCAAGCCCGAGGCCCGTTCGAAATCTCTTTCCTGACAATAAGCGTGTACAAGAGGAGTAAAACTCATCTTGTTCGGCGCCAACCCACCACGAACCGCGTCTTCTAGAAGCTTCTCCGCCTCTCTAACCTTCCCATTCCTACACGCATTAGAAATCAAAGTATTGTACGTCACTATGTCAAGCCCGAGCCCGCATTCGGTCATCTTCCCTGTGATCCCCACAGCTTCATCGACAAAACCGTGCTTGCACTTAGCTTCCACGATGTTATTATAAACCTGAGCATTGATTTTAAGCCCGCTGGACTCCATTTCTTTCAGAAATTGATCAACCCTGTTAAAATCTCCTCTTCTGCAAAAACCATTTATAATTGCACCGTACGTCTGTTCTGTAGGCAAGAAACCCTTTGCTTTCAAGTCCTCCAGAAGACCGTAAGCTCTCTCGACATCACCTCTCCTGCAATAGCCATCAATGAGAGTATTATAGAAAACAATATTTGGGATGCAACCTTTCCCCCACCTTTTCTCAATCAGCCTTCGACCTTTCTCGACTTGACCTTCTCGACACAGCCCTCTCACCATAATACATACGCTGTAATTATCAATACAGAAACTATCACCACAACTATCTCTCCTCACCATTTCGTCAAACACGTACCGTGCGTCCTTCATGTTTCCATCCTTAACTAGCCCGTTGAGCAAGGAATTACAGGCCAACAAATCGGGAACAGAATTGAAGGTTCTCAGCACAAACGAGTATAAATCGAGAGCCTTAGATACTAAACCCGAGTCAGCATAAGCACGGATGACGACATCCAAAGCCTCACGAGTGGGTAGTTTCTCTTTGCACCTCGTGCAGTCTAGCAGCACGTTCTCTGTTTCTTCGAACAATTTGGAGCGGGCCAAGAGCTTGAGAAGGGCCGAATAAGCGGGCCCTTGGAGGGGGAAATTGTTCCGGGAGACGAAAGTGAAGAATCTGAGGCCCAATTCGCAGTCGCGGATTTTGTCGAACACAGCGTGGGCAACTTCAGAAGGCGCGATTTCCTCCTCCGACAGTCGATTAAGGAGGGTTTCTTCCCATTTTTGGTCCTGGCTTCTCAGTATATGGCAGACTTGGAGTGCGATTTTTGAGATGTGGGGAGTGATTTGGGGCTTGGGTTGGGGGTGGTACCGGGGTTTGATGAGAGAGAGAATGGCTTTAGACATGGGAGAATATTATTAGGAGGCATTTCTGTTATCAGAGTTCAAAATGGTCTTACTAAATAGCCGAGTGAATTTTCCTTTAAAAAGAAATAGTTTCATTGTAAACTTAAATTCAATAACATCACGAGTTCGTAATGTTCGGGCATGAATTTTCCTTTAAAAAGAAATAGTTTCATTGTAAACTTAAATTCAATAACATCACGAGTTCGTAATGTTCGGGAATGGTTGTTTATAAATTATTTTATTCTCATTCAATTCATATTCAAAATTTAACTCAACTTTAACTCAACTTCACTATCCTTAATATTATTTATATAATTAAATTATACAAACCAATCATTCTTACACATCACATCAACTTTAATTCACTTTTTATCCACTCACATAATTTTAACTACCTATTATTTCCAATCATTTTCAATCATTTATCTCCTACTTTTACATCAAATTAATTTTAATCATTTTATTTTAAATATTATTTTAATACATTCTTAAAATTCCACTAACAACTAACCATACCACCTTTTTCAAAATTGACTATGGTTAACCAAAATAACTCATTTTGAACAAATTATTCCATAAACAAGCACCCCCTTAGTATTTGACAATTTGTGTCCTAGAGACAATATGTTTGAGGACATATATAAATAATATTAATCCTATATTTGATTATAATTATGATATTGTAATTAATTAAATGTTATTTGATTATTTGTAATTTATTAATTAATCGTTTCTTTGAGTTAATATTGTCATTAACAGAGTGAGATGTTGATTGTTAAAATAAAACTCTTAAATAGCCTCAGTGGATATTAATTAAGAAAGAGATATTAATGATATATGATAGATTGACATGTGGTCTGCATCTTATTCTCTAAGAATATATAGTATGTCTAACAACTATGAATAATGGTTATTCATGATGGATACATTGATATTTTAGGAAGTTGGTACACCCTTTGGAGAAACCATTTGTTTATGTGTTTATGGAAGTATCAGTGTGTGGAAGGGTGAAATAGTTTTTGACTTGAGGTTAGTACACAATTAATCTATAGAGTGATTTACTTATACATAGTCCAACGCTTATGTTCCTTATAGGGTAGATTCGGACTTGTGTTGCGTTGATCACGATATGCATGGAATTGGTAGTTGAGCCAAGATTAAGATTATCTCCTCGAATATAGTTTTGAGAGAAACATTCTTTTTCTCTGTACTGGGTCGAAAAGTCATTAGACAATGCACATGATTATATTTGAAGTGGTGTTCAAATATATTAGTTCAAGTCAGCCATTAAGATGAGATAAAATGATTAATCTATTTGGATAGACACACATTTAGGTCTTAAGCTTAATCGAGTAGTTCGTAAATGAAGGGACCTATCACCATTGACTTCTACACTAAAGATTTATTTGCTTTGTACATGCAAAAGTACTTTATATTTTGAGTTTTTCCTTTGATGCAGTCCAGGAGTTTCGTAAGAATCATAAATTAGATTTAGGTCAATATATAAATGTCTATAGGGTCACACAATATGAAATTAGTTTTTCAACTACGAGTGAATCGAGAGTGTTAAATAGTAAATTAAGTTGGAATATTTATTTATGAGTAATGAAATTATCTTGCATTTGATAGAAAATACTCAATTAAGTTAAATTGAATTTAAACTTAATTAAATTGTTATTGGATTATGTCCAATTACCTATTGGTCCATAGGGTTTCCTACGACCCATATCGTTAGGTTTAACCTAATTATAAATACCTTAATATCTCCTCACAGTCTTAGATCAAAATAGTGAGAGACATGAGAGATCACAAAATCTTAAAGATTGAGATATCAAGATCGAGAGACAAACACTCTCCGAATTTTTGGATCGAGAATTCCTAGCTTCTTCTTTAGAGCAGGTTCAATGGCGTTAGATCATGCATCGGAGAATTGAATTGCGTGGATACCATAGTTCAGGGCAAAACTTACAAACAACTGTAAGTTTTCTGTTATTATTTATGTGACATATGGTCATATTGAAAAGCTAAAGTCGGATCTTCTTAGTCATGAAAAAAATTTAAAATTTTGCTGCTTGTGTGCTAGATTCGCACATCAAAATTTTAACAGAGCATCGGGTTGGTGTTCATTGCTATATGGTTTGAATTAGATTTTCATGGATCAAAACTTGTTAGTCATGTTTTAGTTTAATTTATAATTAAAATAATTTTAATGATAATTAAACTAAAATTAAAAAACTTTTGGAATTGTTACTTACAAACAATTCTAGGAATTGAAACCCTTCTCGCCCGTCACTGATCTCCCTTCCTCGACCTTCACGTCACTGCCGACGATCGTCGCCACTAAGGTTGGCCGCTAGAGCTCGCGCGGCCAAGCGCCAAAGTTTTTCACTATACGCCAAAGTTTCCTCCCAAGGTTCACTCTCATACATAAATACACTTTGTGCGGTGGGCTCGAGAGAGGAATCGTAAACTCGATCCTCTATTGCTCGAATTCACTCCGGTAGGCAATCCAAGTGCATGCTCAAACGAGCACATCTATCCTCAATCCTCTCATCATGGGATGCTTGAGCCATCACACGAGCAAGAACGAGATCAAGTTTTGATCAATACACCGAAGAATCCTCCTTAGGCTAATATAATGGCACGGACTCGGGATGGGGATTACAACCATGGACTTATGGACTCGAGCTTCCAAATCTTGAATGTGCTCCACTTATTTCTCCATTTGAGCACTCACACAAGCACATCTAGACTCGATTTTCTCTCTTGAGCTACTCGGGATGTCACAATAGTGAGAATCCGATTGAGCTTCTCACTACACTCCGAGGAATCATTATTGAATTTACAAGACTGCCCAACCGGGATCAAATAAGCATTTACAAGACATGGCATGCTTGTTTAACCATCTCATTACTGCTCTTGAGGATAAGATATCACCTGGTCATAGTACATTGAGTCATAACCCGACCCATTATTCCAAGAATAGTCGTACGAGGAGGGAGATAGGTAACTTGGGTTCATTCAGCTCCTCAGTCGAATTCCCTTCACACAAGAACATCCACACAAAACCATTAAAACCAAAAGAAAATAAAAAACAGAGAGAAAAATAAAAGACTTAAGGAGAATAATATAAAAACAAAAAAAATCACAAAATAAAGAGAAACACAAGAAAATAAAACCAACACCGAAACTAAATATCTATTTGCCTTCCCTGGAAACTAAATATCTATCCTGAAATTGCAGCTTTGTGTTGTTAGAATTGAGTAAAAATTTGTAGGTGGGACCCATCCACTTGAATTTGTTACCAATGGCCAATTTGTAGATCTATATTTCACGTGAAGATTCCTAGACAATTGGCCACATGATCTCATACAATAATTGTAATAATAATTTATAATTGCAATCAGTGAGGAGGAAACCGCGTGGAAAAGTTGGCCAATTGGCCAAATTGCCTTCAGACTCCATCTATAAATATGCTGATCAGCAGAAGGAGAAGGGGCACCGAACAGAAGAAAAGAAGAGAAAGATAGAGAGAAAGAAAGAATAGAAAAAATATAAAAATATTTATTTGTTATCAAAATAGCAAAAGAGAGATATTTTTATTCATATTTTTAAGTGCTCAATTCTCGACTCCGTTTCAGTTCGCCGGAGCTCGTAAATCTGGTGTGCTACAGATTTAGAGGCGTTTGTCGTTGTATCTTTGGAGAAGTTACGCCTGAACCGTTAGCTGCCACACGGGGTGTATTCTTCTTGCGGAAAGAGTTTTACTCGCCTCGGCTAAAATCTCTCCGTTTTAAGTTTTAATTTAATTTTCAGTTGTAATTTATTTTTCAGTTCGATTGTAATTTTCTATGTTTTTTAGATTATTTGTAAGAACTGAAAAATACATATCAGTTCGTAGGATTCCTGTGTATTTTGACACCAAAGTTATAACAATCGCAAGAAGAATATCTCAACCTACTGGACTGATGGCATCCACCGGAAATGGTTCCATCACTCAGCATCCGATCAATCATGTACCTACTGTCCATGTCCCTACTGCTGAGAAGCCCGAAAAATTCAATGGGCTTGATTTTAAAAGGAGTTGAAGCTTAAGGATGTTCTGCATGTTCCAGACATCCGCAAGAATTTGGTCTCTGGATCTCTTCTTGTTGAACATGGATTTAGGCTGGTGTTTTATGCTAAGAAGTTTGTTCTTAGCAAGTTTGGATCATTCCTTGGTCGTGGCTATCTCGCAAGGGTATGTTCAAAATGAATGTAATGGCTGTGAGCCGTGTAACCGTTGATAATGAAAAGCCTATTTCTGTTTATAACGTTGAGTGCTCTGATTTATGGCATATTAGATTGAGACATGTAAATTTAAATGCAATTAAACGGTTGATGAATTTAGAATTAATTCCTAATTCTAAATTTGAGACAAATACAAAATGTGAAATTTGTATTGAAGCAAAAATGGCTAAGTTGTCTTTTCACTCGGTGGAAAGGAGTACTGAACCATTAGGCTTGATCCATACTGATGTATGTGATATGAAAAGTGTGCAAACAAGAACGGGTAAAAAGTATTTTATTACTTTTATCGATGATTGCACAAGGTTTGGTACTTATATTTATTAAGAAGCAAAGACGAGACTGTGGAAGCTTTTAAGATATATAAGAACGAAGTTGAAAATCAACTTGGCGAAAGGATTAAAATAATCCGAAGTGATAGGGGTGAGGAGTATGTAGCTCCTTTTGAACAAATATGTTCTGAATATGGCATAATTCATCAAATGACAGCCCCTTATTCTCCACAGTCGAACGGTGTTGCTGAACGCAAGAACCGTACGTTAAAAGAAATGATGAATGTCATGTTGATAAATTCAGGATTACCCCAAAACATGTGGGGGGAAGCTGTTTTAACAGCAAATCATATTCTGAATAAAATATCACCTAAAGGGAAAGATAAGACTCCTTACGAAATGTGGAAAAATCGTAAGCCGTCTTATAAATACCTGAAAGTGTGGGGGTGTTTGGCTAAGGTTTCAGTACCGGAACCCAAACAAATGAAAATCGGGCCAAAGACGGTCGATTGTGTGTTTATTGGATATGCGTACAATAGTACATCATATAGATTTCTGGTTCATAAATCAGAAAATCCAGAGGTATCTGTTGGTACCACGATTGAGTCGAGGAATGCTATATTCTTTGAGAATATATTTCCTCTGAAGGAAAGGGCAGAATCTAGTTTTAATAAACGAACATATGAAACTGCTATTGGTTCTGTACCAGAAGGTACTGATGAAGAACCGAGACGTAGTAAAAGGGTAAAAACAACTAAAACGTTTGAACCTGATTTTATTACGTATATGTTGGACGATGAACCGACTTCCCTTAAGGAAGCTCTGTCCAGCCCAGATGGACCACTCTGGGAAGAAGCTGTAAATAGCGAAATCGAGTCCATTATGCAAAATCATACTTGGGAGTTGGTTGATTTCCCTGATGGTTGTAAACCTTTAGGATGCAAGTGGATCCTAAAGAAGAAATATAAAGTTGATGGATCGATTGATAAGTTTAAAGCACGATTGATGGTCAAAGGCTTTAAACAAAAGGAAGGGTATGATTTCTTTGATACATATTCACCAGTTACGCGTTTAACGTCGATAAGAGTGCTTCTCTCGATTGCTGCCTTGCACAATCTTGATGTTGTAGTTATTTTTACCGGGGTTAAATCAAAAGATTCGAACACCGGGTCGTGTCTCAAGGAAGGTTAGCCGGATTATTTTGTACGATTATTCAAGCACAAAAATGGAAAATAAAAGAAGTGAAAATCCTAAACATTCTAAATCAAGTTTGGAGGTTTGTTTATCGTCTACTAATTTGAAAAAACAAGTAATTGAACAGGGCAGACAAACTAGGAATCACAAATTTAATGTATAATGACGGAGCTAGGGTATCGGGGTCGATCAATTCCGGTTCTCAATACACTTAACGAGCAATCAAGAGCTCGGTTGAATGCTTCGCTAAACTACTCATCTAGAGGTCTATCCTCAATAACTCTTCGTAACAAGAGGATAGACATTAATAAGCAATTCTTGAAGCAATCAACACATAAGCAATACTATTACGAACAAGCTTATTCCTAACGAGCCTAGATCGAACGATTTCTCCCTTTTCAGTTTTAAAATCGATTAGATAGATTAAGATGGTGATCAATCATCAAAACCCTAAG
>BKCP01004516.1:1046908-1066407 GCA_008636005.1 Striga asiatica | reverse complement strand
GATAGTAGCCCGATAGTCCGTCAAGGAAGCAATAGTACTGATGGCCTGAGAGACGGTCCAGGATTTGATCAATGAAGGGCAATGGGAAGTGGTCCTTCTTCGTCACGGCATTGAGTCGCCGGTAGTCTATACACATTCGCCACCCGGTAGTGATACGGGTGGGGACCATCTCCTTTTTCTCGTTCTCGATCACGGTTATCCCTCCTTTCTTCGGCACCACGTGAATGGGACTGACCCACTCACTATCCGCCACCGGGTAGATAAGCCCCTCGGAATAGAACTTCAATACCTCCTTCTTCACGACCTCCATCATGTTCGGATTGAGTCGTCGTTGGCTATCGCGGAACGGCTTGACCCCTTCTTCTAAGATTATCCGGTGCATGCATGTGGCCGGACTAATGCCCTTGATATCCCCGAGACTCCACCCAATGGCCTTTTGATTCCTCTTAAGCACGTCAAGAAGCTCTCGTTCCTCGTCTCGGTTTAGCTCGGCAAAGATGATCACCGGCTTTTTCTTCTCATCATCAAGGAAAAGTACTTGAGGTGTCGGGGGAACTCCTTAAGCTCTAGTGGAGATGGAATTGTTGCACGGGATTCCTCGACTTCATAGAGCTCTACCATTGGCCCTTCGTCATCCTCCAAATCGGGCATCAACCTTTCTTCAAACTCCCGAACCATCATCTCCTCAACGAACGGGTCCATCACATCGATAAAGGCGCACTCCTCCACAAAGTTCACGGAAGATGCGGAAGTGGCCTCTCTAACAGAAGTGGATACTGACTCGCCTAAAACTGTCATGTTCAACGTACCGTTCTTCACATCTATGAGGGTGTTGGTGGTGGCCATGAATGGTCTGCCTAGAAGGATGGTATGGTCCTTCCCGTTCTCCTGCACGTCCCCCACATCTAGGACCACGAAGTCCACCGGGACGATAAGCTTTCCCACACGAACAAGAATATCCTCTATGATTCCCTTGGGGTATCTGATTGATCGGTCGGCAAGCTGTAGGCACATCCGAGTTGGCCTCAAATCTCCGAGGCCGAGCCGCTGGTAGATGGAGAATGGCATGAGATTGATCCCCGCTCCGAGGTCTAGCATCCCCGAAGCCTCTTTCCCATTTCCGAGGGCAATTTTGATGACAAAACCCCCGGGATCACGTTCCTTCTTCGGCAAGTCGTGCTGCATTGCGCTTGCCGCCTCATAGACCACCACTTTTTCTCCGTCCTCGAACCTCCTCTTCTTAGTGACCAAGTCTTTGAAGAACTTGACGTACGATGGCATATTCCTTATCACATCAAGCAGCGGCAAATTCACATTGACCTTCGAGAGCATGGTGTAAAGGTCTCGAAATTGCTTCTCCTACTTCTCATCCCGAAGCCGGCTCGGAAAAGGTATGCGTGGCTTATATGGATTTGGGGATCTGTGCAATAGTGGGCCATCCGCCGGTTTCTCCGAATCAGCTTCCTTGGAATTTTTGATATTCTCTTCCGCCTCCTTAGTCAGTTTAAGCTCCTCGGACTGATCCGACGGACCTGGCATCTCTACCCGGTTATCGACCACTTTCCCGCTTCTCAACACTGTGATTGCCTGGGCCTCCTTAGGTTGGCTAGGCAACTTTCCCTTGTCTGCTTCAGACTCGATATTTCCCACCCGAGTAGCCAGTTGGCCCACTTGGGTTTCCAAGCGTTTGATCGAGGAGTCCTGGTTGGTGATGAACTGAAGGATCTTGTCCAGCTTGTCATCTTGATTTGACGAGCTTGAACCAGACCCTTGGACTTGCTGTTGTGGTTGCTGTGGTTGTTGGTAGCTCGGACGGGGGATGAAGTTGGGACGGTTTTGCTGTTGCATGAAGTTTGGGCGGGGCTGCTGTTGGTTGAAGTTCGGACGAGGTGGCTGGAGAGTATTGTTGTTGTTGGACCACGAGAGATTTGGGTGATTTCTCCACCCGGGATTGTATGTGTTGGAATAGGGGTCATTGGGTTGCCGGTTTTGGTAACCTTGGAGAGCGTTGACGTCTGTATATTGTTCTCCTACCTCCTAGTCAAACGCCGATGGGCACACCTCGGATCTATGCCCCTGAACTCCACATGCTCCACATGTGTCTACTGCCATGGTATGCATGGACTGGCCTCCTCGTGCATTCATTAGCCGCATTTGCTCGGTGAGTTCGGCTATTTGCTGGGCCATCATATCTTGAGCAGAAGATACCTCGTTGACCACCACCCTCTTCCCTCGATTGCTCTTTTGAGACGAATTAGCACTCATCGTTTCAAAGATCTCATACATCTCCTCGGCCGTCTTCGCACCGATTTCTCCTCCCGCAGCGTTGTCAACCATGTATTGCAAATTCTGGTTGAGGGAGTCGTAGAAGCAATTCATTAGTAGTCCCGGTGAAAGATTGTGGTGGGGACACTGTCGCTGGAGATCCTTGAATCGCTCCCAGGCCTCGTGAAGAGGCTCATTCGGTAGTTGGGCAAACGAGACGATCTGTGACCGGAGCTCCTGAGTCTTCTGATGGGAGTAGTACCTCCCAATAAACTTCGTGTAAACCTCGGTCCAGGTGGTCAGAGATGCCGGTGCAAGTGTCATGAACCAGGCCTTGGCCCGGTCTTTCAATGTCTCGGGGAAGCACCTCATCTTCAACTGATCCTCATTCAGCCCGTTCAGTGGGAAGGTGTTGAGGACATTGTAGAATTCCCGGATGAAGTTAAGCGGGTCTTCGCTCGGGAGTCCATGGAATGCCGGCAGCTGGTTGTAATGAATCATTTTTAGCTCATAATTTCGTGCGGGTTCTGGTAAACAGATACACGAAGTGACTGGCCCGATAACCGGCTGGGCCAAGGTTCGGAGGGTGTTTCGAGGCGGTTGTTGCTGTTGCTCATCCATGTTGACGTTACTGCCCTCTGACGATTTCGGGGAGTGCTCGTCTCTTTCGTTAGATTCGAGAGTAAGCTCTTCCAGCAGCTCCCTCAGGCTCTCGTTCACTGATTTGTTGATCGGAGATAGCAATTTGCGTCCACTCCTGGTACGCATACACTAAGACCAACAAGGGTTACGAGCACCAATGATAAGAAAAAGAAAATAAAAATAAACAAGAACTAACACCTAACAAACAAAAAGAAATCAAGAGAAACGCGGAAACAAGAAAAATCACAAGAAATAAGAGAAACACTCAAAACAAAATGAATAGGCGCACAAAATAAGTCCTAAACCTTCCCCGGCAACGGCGCCATTTTGTTGTAGTTATTTTTACCGGAGTTAAATCAAAAGATTCGAACACCGGGTCGTGTCTCAAGGAAGGTTAGCCGGATTATTTTGTACGATTATTCAAGCACAAAAATGGAAAATAAAAGAAGTGAAAATCCTAAACATTCTAAATCAAGTTTGGAGATTTGATTATCGTCTACTAATTTGAAAAGCAAGTAATTGAACAGGGCAGGCAAACTAGGAATCACAAATTTAATATATAATGAAGGAGCTAGGGTATCGGGGTCGATCAATTCCGGTTCTCAATACACTTAACGAGCAATCAAGAGCTCGGTTGAATGCTTCGCTAAACTACTCATCTAGAGGTCTATCCTCAATAACTCTTCGTAACAAGAGGATAGACATTAATAAGCAATTCTTGAAGCAATCAACACATAAGCAATACTATTACGAACAAGCTTATTCCTAACGAGCCTAGATCGAACGATTTCTCCCTTTTCAGTTTTAAAATCGATTAGATAGATTAAGATGGTGATCAATCATCAAAACCCTAAGTTAAGCACAACTCGAGAGGATGGAGCAATTATCATGCACATAAATGAAATCAAACCGGAACGATCTTCCCTTAACCCTAGCTAAAGGATTTAGCTACTCATTATGATTATGCATTCAACTCCAACACATATAATAATCAAAGCCATTCAATCAATGAGAAAACGAAACGAAAGCTTACGATTGAAGAATCCAATGTTGAATACACGAATAACCGAATCCACAAGCTTAATCTTGGTGTTTTCACAATCCAAGATCAAATCCTATGAAGAACTAAGAGAAAAACTGTTTTGGAGTGAATAAAAACGAGAGAGAGTCTAAACCTAGGTGAAAAGTGAATGAAAAACTGATCAAAAAATGCAACTTAAAAAATTCTGCTGTCGCGACCTCCGCGGCCGCGACATAGACCTCCGCGGCCGCGGCGAAGAACATCTCGCGGCCGCGACTTCCTCCGCGGCCGCGACTTCCCCGAGCCAGAAATTGGAGATTTCGTGTATCTCGCGGCCGCGACTTCCTCTTCTCCGCGGCCGCGGCGAACAATTTCTGAACGTTGGTTTTTGGGTTCGTCTTCTCTCATCCGGACTCGGAACTTGACCCCGTCTTCTCCAACACGACCCCAACTCATCCATCTAGACAGTAGACCTCGCATAGCCATGCACCAAGCCACCAAACCTGCACATCACCACCGACAAGAAATACGGAAAACCGAAAAAACGAACAAAAAGACCAAAAACGACTAAAACAAAGGATATGCGCGAGACGACTCGAAATGGACCAAAAACCAAAGAAAAATACCTAAGTAGGGAAAAAACAAGCATGAAATAAACAAGGAAAACATGATAAAAGTGGAACGAACACTTGAGATTCACCAAATGGATGTCAAAACGGCATTTTTGAATGGTGAATTAGAAGAAGAAATATACATGGAACAACCTGAAGGGTTTGTTGCACCTGGACAAGAGAGAAAGGTGTGTAGATTGATCAAATCCTTGTACGGACTGAAACAAGCTCCGAAACAATGGCATTTGAAATTTGATGACGTGATGTTGTCAAATGATTTCAAAATCAACGAATGTGACAAATGTGTTTATGTCAAGAGTACATCAAATACCTTTGTGATTGTATGTCTATATGTAGACGATATGTTGATCATGGGGAGTAGCCATGAAGTGATCATGGATACGAAAAGAATGTTGAAGAGAAATTTCGATATGAAAGATATGGGTTTGGCTGATGTTATTCTTGGAATAAGGATTATCAGAACCCAAGATGGAATTATCTTGTCTCAATCTCATTATGTAGAGAAAGTGCTCAAGAAATTTAATGCCTATGACGGTGCACAGTCTAGGTGTAAGACGCCCCTTGATCTTAGTATAAATTTGGTGGCTAATAAAGGCCAACCAGTGGCTCAGTTGGAATATTCAAGGATAATAGGGAGTCCGATGTACTTGACAAATTGTACACGACCAGACTTGGCCTATCCGGTGAGTAAGTTGAGCAGATTTACAAGTAATCCCAGTCATGAGCACTGGAATGCTTTGAGAAGGGTACTTAAGTACTTAAGGTACACTCTTGAATATGGGCTAAAATACTCACGATATCCATCCGTACTTGAAGGGTACTGTGATGCAAGCTGGATATCAGATTCGAGAGATTCTCGCTCCACTAGCGGATATGTTTTCTGTATTGGAGGAGGTGCAGTTTTGTGGAAATCCACAAAACAAACGTGTATAGCTCGGTCAACGATGGAATCGGAGTTCATCGCTTTAGATAAAGCTGGTGAAGAAGCTGAGTGGCTTAGAAATTTTTTATCCGATATTCCATGTTGGGATAAGACTTTGCCGCCTGTGATGATTCACTGTGATAGCCAAGCTGCTATAGGTAGGGCGCAAAGCAATTTGTATAACGGTAAGTCTAGACATATTCATCGTAGACATAATACCGTACGCCAATTGATCACAAATGGTGTTATTTCCATTGACTATGTGAAGTCTAAGGAAAATTTGGCTGATCCTTTGACGAAAGGATTGAATAGAGATCAAGTGGTAGTTTTGCTAGAGGGAATGGGCTTAAAAATCCACAATGAAAAGAATGATCATAGTGGTAACCCTACCATGCTGAGTGGAGATCCCACGAACTTGGTTCAAAGGGAAAACTAAGCTATGAAAATTCAGTTGAGCACTTGGAACATATGAATGTCCAAAGCTTTTCCCTAGAGCACTCCAAGTGCAAGATGACCTGTTGATTGTGGTGAGGGTAAGTCATATGGACTTTTAATGAATCCCTAACTTTGTTAAGGTGGAGTATAACATGATACTCTTAATAGGGAGGTCGTCTATATAAGTGTGAAGTGTGGGCCGCTTCAAATATAAACACTTATGAATCCATTGTGTTGTCCATGGCCAAAACGGACACAACGATAGAACGGAATGGAGTTAAGGCTCTATTGTGTAAATATCATTGTCTTGGTGTACACTATGGAGGAATAGTTCAAGGCATTATGTACACTAGTCCGCCAGTGCATCTGATGATGTTTACTATGAAAGGTTCAAAGCCAAAAGCTACCTTCTCTGATGCAATAGAGTTTTGAGAGGATTGAGCACAATAGCCTATATACATTAAATTTTCACTCATGTGGGGGATTGTTAGAATTGAGTGAAAATTTGTAGGTGGGACCAATCCACTTGAATTTGTTACCAATGGCCAATTTGTAGATCTATATTTCACGTGAAGATTCCTAGACAATTGGCCACATGATCTTATACAATAATTGTAATAATAATTTATAATTGCAATCAGTGAGGAGAAACCGCGTGGAAAAGTTGGCCAATTGGCCAAATTTCCTTCAGACTCCATCTATAAATATGCTGATCAGCAGAAGGAGAAGGGGCACCGAACAGAAGAAAAGAAGAGAAAGATAGAGAGAAAGAAAGAATAGAAAAAAATATTTATTTGTTATCAAAATAACAAAAGAGAGATATTTTTAGTCATATTTTTAAGTGCTCAATTCTTGACTTCGTTTCAGTTCGCCGGAGCTCGAAAATCTGGTGTGCTACAGATTTAGAGACGTTTGCCGTTGTATCTTTGGAGAAGTTACAATTGAACCGTTAGCTGCCACATGGGGCGTATTCTTCTTGCGGAAAGAGTTTTACTCGCCTCGGCTAAAATCTTTCCGTTTTAAGTTTTAATTTAATTTTCAGTTGTAATTTATTTTTCAGTTCGATTGTAATTTTCTATTTTTTTTAGATCATTTGTAAGAACTGAAAAATACATATCAGTTCGTAGGATTCCCGTGTATTTTGACACCAAAGTTATAACATGTGTGTTGTTGTATGTCCGATGTGGTCTCCCTCGTCCTTACGCCTGACCCCCGACGAGAAATTTTTTGTTGTATGCTCTCGAATGGTTAGGCTCGAATGTTAGGGTCGAAAATCTAAAATATTTGTGTAGGAGAAAAATACTATATTTGTCATGTGTTTTACATCATATAATTTTATCATATTTAGTAATTGCTTGATTAGTTTTGTCTTCAAACGCATCATGTCTGGTAAAAATGATACAAAAGCTGAAGTGTAAAGTTGATGGGATTAAACTGTCCAATCCTATTAACTTAAGTAAACGAGGCCTTAAAGAAATTATCCTCATGTATCCACATTTGTATACGAGCCCTTGGAGTAAAGTTAAATCCAAGCAAGGAATAGGATCAAGCCATACATAAAAAAGCTTCTCCATCCAAAGCAAAAATAGTCAACTGTTACTATCCAAATTATATTTCACACATTACACCAAATTGCACAAGTCAAGCCGATACTATTGCTCCAGCTACACCATAAAAGTATCTTCTAAGCATGAGTTTTTTTTAGCTCTAATCATAGTAGCTCACGGATTTTTATCTTTCCCTACACTACTTGATTTGCATTTACCATGGTTTAACTTTACAGCAAGTAGATTATCTTCAGTTGGACCTATCTGAACATTCTTAAACAAACATCAAGCTCTCATATTAACCATGTTACCATCCCAAGCTAATCTTCCCAGCCCCACACCAGAGTGTAAAGAACTTAATACACAAATAGAAACAAGTTTGCACCCTACATCGCTAGCTGACTAGTGCACTGAAAACCCTCAGCTTGTAGAGGTCCAGATACCAAAGAATAGATATTCAAATTTCCATCAGCCTCCAAAACTTCTTACCATTCGAAACACGAGGTAGAGTAGAGTTAATTCTCAGAAATCAAAGGCGAGTCCACCCAATTTGCCATCTCAACCCATACCTAAGAGTATCTCGAGCACCTAGCCCACCTTATAGAGCAAGAATCAGTAGCCATGCTTCTCACCTCAAACACAATTTGGCTATGGGGAAATTTTATCCTCACAACCTAATAAGCAGATTAGGACAAATGATCATCCTCCAAAATCTTTAGCTAATAGAGCATAATTAAATATTAAAGCCCTTGAAACCAAAACCACCCCCAGATTGGGGAAGGCCAGTTTTCTCCATTGAATTTTATTAAGCCCCTTTACTTGGTTTCCTCGACCAAAATTTAGAAGTGTACCTTACATGTGAGGGATTTTGAAGCAAGACATCACATAAATAGGCAGAACATTGATAGCCACTTTCATCTAAACTTCTCTACAAACTATGCTCAAGAATTTGTTTTTCCAATGCATCACTCTCTTACTCTTACTGGATCAAATATATGAAAATAACTGACAGCCAGAGTCTAGCTTACATAAATTGGATTATTTGAAATTTTTATGTATCAAAATTTTTCCTTTAATTGTCTTCTCCAAATTGATTCATCTACATGGATATACACTTAAATTATGAGTTTGTTTGGAAATACTTTTCAAATGGACTTTTGGATGCAAAAGCCCATTTAGATAATTATTTATGTTTGGTGCTAAATTAAGAATGGACTTATTCATGAATAAGTTGTTTCTCCAAAAAGTCCATTCCGTAAAAATAGATGATGGAGACTTTTGGAGAAGTCCATTTTGGATAAGTTCATATCTTAAATGGACTTTTTCAGAAGTGCTCCCAAACAAGCACTATGTTGTACCAGTTGGTCATTTAATCAAATTAAAATATCACACACACAAAGCGCATACCATGACAGCAAAGAATATAGATATGGATACTTTTGAAAAATAATCGTATCAAACACAAAATTTTCCAAATTACATGGAAACAATCCCCCCTTATATATTAATTCAAAACATGTTAAGCCAAAGTGGCAGGCTCGCACGCTTCAAATGCTGATATGGCAAAAATCTATGCTTCGAAATGTTGTTTGTATATTCATTTTTTGCTTTGAAATTAAGCTTGGTATAGACATAAATAACTTTTTTCAAATTTGATTAGTGTACATTTAATTTTGTTATTTTTTTTCCTCTTAGTACAAATTTTCTTCTAAGCAAGTAGCAATC
This sequence comes from Striga asiatica, assembly GCA_008636005.1. NCBI lineage: Eukaryota > Viridiplantae > Streptophyta > Magnoliopsida > Lamiales > Orobanchaceae > Striga > Striga asiatica. The sequence goes on along the minus strand of BKCP01004516.1, from coordinate 1,057,218 downwards.
TTACCATCTTATAATTTTCTTTCATATTTCTCTCCTAAATTACGATTTACAAATCACTTTTTTACTGTCTATTCCTATTTTTTTCAATCAATTAGTCCATTAAAATTTTATTTTAGCAATAACTTTTATCATATATTTTTTAACTCAACACCGTGTAGTACACGGGCANAAATAATTAATTAAAAAAATAAAATAAATAATAATAACTGCATCTTAGAATAACAGAAGAGCTGAAAAAAAAGTCCTCTCCAAATTATTGCGTATATATTCTTCTCTCCATCTCCCTTTCTAGGCTTGCGCCTATATTCTTTACAGCTTCCCGCTTCTTTTCGTCACTCTTACAAAAATGACCTGCACCCAGACAGATATACATGTATATATATATGTTTACACAACCAGCGAGTCTTTGACATGATAATGCAACTCCACAACTAACAATTTTTGCACTTCGTAAACTCTGTCACTAAGAGTTAACCCCGTAAAGTCAATTTACGCAGTAGTGCAAAAAGACTCAAGTATTATGCACACATATATCAAGAAAATGCAAACATTTCTGCAAATGCTAAAATTTGCGCAATATTTTGAAGATGCAAAGCAACTTGTGCATTTTATAAGCTTTACAGCCATCTGTATTTCCATACCGGCACAATTAATAGTATTTTAATGTATAATTATTGATAACTAAAACGAGCTTCCATCACTAAAATTCCAAACTCCCCAACATGACAGCAATCCATTCTAATATTTCCTGTTCATTCTAACTATTATTTAACAATAAAAGACAAATTGTATCAAGATAAATCCATAACACAACAAATAAAATAATAAATAATATTAATGAATGGTGAAACTGAACAAACTTAGTGAAGCTTTTCAACATACCACCAGCAGGTCTTCATTGATATTCAAATTGCAGTCCACGTAGCTACTGCTTTCATTTATCCGCCGAAATTTGAGCTCACAATAGACACACCACCGTATCACAGATACAGATAATGCATATATTATAACACCAGCAGCTTGCATGCACGCATGAATGCTCGGGAACCACTGTAAAAAAGCCCACGTATAGTCATGAAAGCTGCCCTTTAGGTTTGACCTGGTTAAGAAGAGTCGAGCACTCTACTGAAATCACAAAATGTAAGGAAACGAACAGAGAACCTTTTGCGTAATTCGGCATTTTCTTTAACAAATACTACCCTATTGAGAACACGGTATATGAAACAAGATTAGTATATTTCTCTTTCTTTTTAGTATAATTAGACTAAATAGCAAGAAGATTTTTCCTTGAACAACCATTGCCATAATTCACAATGTTGATAGGAAAATAATCGAAAAAATGAACTTACATGAACTTTGACCCATAGAGAGCTCTCATATCACTAGGAACTTCAATGCAGTCAACGCACTGCATGGTTCTTATCAGATTTGCCTAAAAAACCAACAAACTCAAAATGGGAGCACTTGTGCACCATGACCACAGAAATTTAGTTTGATTCATCGGATAATATGGATTTCATGGTTTCAAGCTGACCAACAGAAAAAGGAGGCCTCTTTGATAGAGCAAGACTATATATATTTTTAGCCTTATCAATCATGTCATCGCCTCCAGCTGCATCTCCAGCTTTTCTCAGTCCTCTGAGCAGATTATAAATCGTATGCACACTAGGAAACCAGTTTTTCTGCATACAATCTTTACACATGATGTAGGCCAAGTCATATTTCCCCTCCATACACAGATAATGAATCATGGTCTGATAAATCCTCTGGTTTGGCTTATATCCATCATCATGAAAAATCGAATACACCCTCATGGCCTTTTCATAGTACCCCACCTGGAAAAACCCCTTGATCACTAGATTATACGTGATCTCATCGGGAAATTCCGGAAACTTCCTATGCCTGCGCATAAAGTTCAGCATCTTATTAGCCTCAAACGCACGCCCCTGGTTGATCAAGAACTGAATCCTAACATTAAAAGTAGCCACATTAGGATCACAGCCTTTTAACAGCATCAAATTCCACAAACCGTTTGCAATTTCCACTCGCCTAGCCTCGTAAAAAGCCGATATTAATGTTGTGTAAGTGAAAACATCAGGGATTATTCCCAATTTCTCCATCTCAACCATGACCTGAATAGCCTTATCCAGAATACCTATTTCGCAAAAGGCCTTGATGACAATATTAACGGAATAAACATCCAAATGGATGCCAAATCTATTAGGTACATCATTCAAGAACAAGTTAATCGCCTTTAAATCCCTCGACTGGGTCAGAACCTTGAGGGTCGCATTGAAAGACTTAACGGTCCTTTTACACCTGTGCAAATGCATGTCGTTGAAAGTTTGTACAGCGTGACTAACCATCCCTGCCTTACCATAGAGCATTATAATACGGATTATAAACCCTTCCCTACGGCCCTGTGGCAGGGACTTTTGCTCCTCGAGTAGACTCTCGATGTAATCTAATCTGCCCGCACCAGATAACCTGGAGACAGTGTCCGCAAAGGCAAACCGGTTCTCAACAACGAGCCTATTGCGAGCATTGGCCCTGAACAAATCGAACAGCTTATCCGGGTCCTTCTCTTTCTTCAGCTTGATCAATGCAGGCTCATCTGTTTTGGCCGGATTTTTCAAGTCCTTTGTTGTTTCAATAGCTTTGTCGATAGATGAATTAATAGAAGTGGGAGATAACTTACAGGGTGCGGTGTTAAATCTGCGAATCGATCGCAGAGCGAACATGTTCTGGAACAAAAACCCCCGATATTTCACGCATGCCCGCCGGAAAAAACAAACAATTGCAATGCTATTTTACCGGATAATAGTTCCCATTTCAGGAAAAAAAAGAAGAGCAATACAATGGAGAATAGAAAACCCTTTGCTTATCTGAGAAGGCGATAAAGGCTCAGTAGAGTAGTGGGAATTAGAGAAAGAATGAGATTAAACCTAGCTAGGAAGAGGAATCACTGTGCCTGCGGGGTTGAAGGAGCGTTTAGGATTTTAGGTTAGGGGTTTAGGTTTCAGGGGATCCCCTGCGGTCGGATGCACGGTAAAGATTTCTTGTTGCTGGGGCTTGGCAAGGATATTATTGGATAGTTGAATTTGGGCCCATTTTAGGTTAGTTGGATAGGGAGTTTCGTGGAATCGAAACTCACCACCAACAATGCTTTTTCTTTTTTTTTTTCTTTTTTTTTTTTTTTTTCTCTGAAAACGATAGGAAACTCAAATAATAAAAATTGGGATACAATATCCAAATACAAACTCGAGAAGGACCCACTAAAGTCGAAAGAAATGAGAGATCGCATCGGCACGGTCTAGAAACAATCAAAACCATCTATACGCAACTAACTTAGCTGAGACCCTAACAAACAACAACAAAAAAAGAACTAGAAGAGGAACAAAACACTGTCTAAGGAACTAAATCATTCCTCCACCAGTCCACCACACCCCAACACTTACTTAACAGACCTGAACTTTGTCCACTCTTTAACTGCCTGCTTCACAATAAAAAGCTATGGGAGCCATTGATTTTGAAAGACCCAAAAGTTACAGGCCTTCCACGATCACCAATGATAGGTCTTTTGGGACCCACGAAGATTTCGTTATGTACAAGTCACGACTTGAATAATCAACAATAAACCTATGCGCAACGAATCTAGAGGTTCAATGTTGAAAACTTACGGCTTAAAAATTGCAGACTCAGATACGTAGATTTCCGCTATTGGAGATCGTCTAAACTTTCCAAATCCGTTTGGCAGCCGAAGTTCTTCTCTTCGAACGTCGAGAGGTCATCGGGAGCGTCGCGCGATTGCAGAGGGTCGCGGAATTTAGCTCTCGGTTGAGCAGGGACAGCAGCACGCCAGTCGTGGTCGTCGGGGTGGACGCGCGATGAACTCGGGGCTGCGGTCGGGTGGCACGCAATGGATGCTGGGAACATGTCTCAGTTGGTCGCTCGCGTCGCCTGGTTGCTCGCGGTAGATCGTCGGGGCTGACTGGTCACGCTTAGTTGAAGACGCGGGCTCGCGGTGGTCGCTGGGGCTCGCATGATGGTCATTAGGAGGCTCGTCAACCTCATGATCTTCTACTATATTACCCAACACCTCTTCGGTTGTCTCGGTCGAGTAACAAACACGAAGACAAAGCTCAGGGATAGGGGGTCGGTCGAATGTATGTGTGAGGCGTGTGGAAACTTGTGTTTAATCCCATGAGCTTAATGGTTTATTTATAGGGCTATAGTAGGGACCCTAAGGGCTAAGAAGGTGATGTTTGTGGGCTTCTTAAGTCATTGGGCCCAACTGTGGTCGAGCCCACTTTGCTCAATAACTTAAATAATGTTTCAATCCACTAACAAAACATTATTGCACTTCCTTATCATCCTCGAATTATATTTGAGACTCCAATAACAATTACTCGAATTATCTCCCCATGTTTCAATCCACTTCGGGGACATCGTCAAACTAACACACATGGTAGGGTTGAGCACGAGACTCGGAGATTACCGAACCGTTCCGAAAACCGAACTAATTTCACCCAGAACTGAAAAATATCCGTTGACCGTTTGACTTTATCGGAACCGAACCATACAGAAAAAATATTTGGTATGGTTCTGGAGATTCATAAAACATACCGAATCGAGAACCCAACAAGAACCAATTTTAATTCATAAAATTCATATAAATATAATATTTCATCATATGCTTTCTTTTCAACTTTCTACATATTTGTATTTAAAGTTAAATTGCAAATAAAATCCATATACATTAGGTCTATGTTCATAAACATCTTATATTATATTTAAAATTGAATTGCAAAAATCCTCCACTATTGAATGTTAGTATAATTAAGTGATTGAAAAAATAATTATTTTATTTTCTTACTGCATGTGAGACATTAGTTTGAAAAGAATTAAATTAATATACTTTCCTATCACAAATTTTGGTAACCAACGTGTCAAACTTTATTAAAATATTTATTAATTATAAACCAAATTCAAATTTAGAATGTTTAGAAACCAGCCTTTATGAAGAAAATCTTTCACAAAATTTGGAGAGAAATATTTATTTAAAGATGATGTATTTTCAAATAAAATAAATTGATAGATATTTTTACCATAATATCTATCAGTTTAATAATAATACTACGACACGCCGACACTCACTGCTCGAAGACGGCAAAGGTTCAAGTTTTTTGGTATTACACATGTATTGATGAAAAATTCACAGCTAAATTTATGTCGTATGGAATTGTGGTTTGTGAATTATGGGATTTGTATTTGGAATTATGGGATGTGAACTCTTGGATAATGTTTGTCTTAGCAATACTTGATCTATAATTGAATTTTTTCTGTTTTAAAAATATTATTTAAAATCTTTAATATGATGGAGTATTGATGAATGTTGGATTTTTTTAAAGTATATAAAAACTAAAATATAATTAGGTAGTCATTAAAAAAGATATATATAATTACAAATCTCCGTATATTCGAACCGAACCAAACCAAATCGAATCGTTCCGATAGTCCGGAATATTGAATCGAACCAAAAAAAAAAAAAAAAAATCTCGAAACCGAACCGTCCCAAAATTTTGGTACGGTTCCAAAAGTTGAATTTAGAAATCTCCAAATTTTGATACGTGATTCCGAAGATTTATTTGTCTCCGACACATGTTCACCCATACTACCCACCGAATTTGCCTTTGGACGATACTTCTGATTTTATTATAATTCAAAGAAGAAACATACTTGAAAAAAAGAAAAAGAAGAAACATACGAGAGATATTGAGAGAAATAATCCGAAGAAAATAATGGAGCCGATTCCTTTTTCTCTCTAAGGTTTATTTTAATCCTCATAAGTAGACTACTTTATTGTTAAATTCTGTTAGAACAAAATGCATCAGTGTAAGTAATTTGGTGAAATCTGAGGTATCCGCCGAATTTTTACAGCTGTATTGAAATCGATGTTTATGGTGGGTTCCCTATTACGTTTCGGATCGATTGCAGTTTGGGTGTTTCATATTATTGCCTGTATGGGGTAAGCAATTTAATTCTGGTTATCAAAAGTTTGTATTTTAATTTCCTTATTATTATTTACTGGATTTACGCCATTCTTGTTGGTTTCCTTAATGTTGATTTACCTTGCTATTGGAAAACAACAATGGTATTTTCCCATTTTCTTTTGACAAAATCATTGTTAATTTTGATGCAAATTGATTGATGCTTGGGTAAAATGCTAAGTTTTGTTATTGTGTGATTTAGCTAATTTTGTTCCCTTTCCTCTTTCCTGCTTTCCTGGCTGTTATTTGATTGCTACGGTATTGTTCTTTATTTGTTGCTTAGTATAAATTGATTTCGGTTTTCGTTGATTTGAGGTCTTCACATGCACAGCTTATCTATTGGTTTTTTTACTGCTCTTCTTCAATTGTATTTCTGGTTGATGCACAATATACTTTTTTAAGTGTTCTCCTTTTTTTCCAATTTGCTTTCCTAGGATTGAAGATTAGAGAATATTGATCGATCCTCTACTGTTTATTGGGTTCAATTTTGTTTTCATTTTATAAACTCACTATATGTACTTGAAATGAATAAAACTAGTGTGGTCATTTAAGTGCAGCTGAGACGATCTGGCTATGGAATCCTTGGTTAAGACCTTTGTGAACAAACACTCTTCCAATTTTAAAGATTAGGTACATAGGATATTAGGATGCAAATGTATGACTTGATTATGGAAATTTTCTTTCTGCAAGAGTGTAGTGATGATTACGAAGAACCCTGATGACATTGTTGGATAAGAGATGAAAATGTGATTATAGAAGTTTAACAATTACCACTCTAATAAAGTGGTAGGTTGATATTTTTCCTTTTGGGAAAATAGCTGAAAGTAGAAGTTACTGAACAACATACTTTTTGATAAGTTTCAGAAATATTCTTTTAGGGTAAATTTCTCTGGCTAAGCCAAAATGGTAATTATAAATTAATATGCAATTGCATACCCTTGGTTGTTTAGTCATTCATTCTTCTTTTTTGTTTCTTTTTTATTTTTTCTCTAAATTTCTTTGTTGTTTCATTAGGTTAGAAAGAGTGCACCTTTGTGATTTGTTATATGCATATGTTGAAATAACTTGATATGTTACAGCCAATATTGTCTTTTGGAACAGAGCAGTTGCTGTCTTGGGTGTGACAATAGGCCCCACCTGATTCCCTCACTAGAGGGATCGTTAAAATCACAGCATAACCACCACGCCTGGAAAAAGGCTTCAAAATCTACTTTATCTGAAGATTATTGGACGACGAGTACTTATGATATGGACAATAATGCATTTCAATCTTGTGGAAGCATCTCATCAGCATGTACATTGACTCAAACCCATGATGTTGTTGGTGCAGGAAACTCGTATAGATCATCTGACTTTGTAAATCATGGTAAGTGGACTGCATTTTTCCTTAAGTTCATTACAAACCATCCTTTTGGTTAGTGTTATTAAAGAAAAAACCTATTTATCTATAGAAGGGCCTTCCCTTTTTCCTAGTTTTATTTTACTAAATACAAATTGCACTATCTAGGGGTGGGTTTTTGTTAGGTAGATACAGACCTCATGTGGTTGTTTGTAGATATGTGTAATCTGATAATTAATTGGAGATATTTGTGATCAGGCTAAACTCAATATTTGTGGTCATCCCCTTTTTAATTGTGGAAGTTTGGTAGAGTGTCAGAATTGTTGTCTGGGTTTTAATTGCTGGTTATTGTGGTGTTTGTGATCAATAGTTGTATTGTGGACTATAGACCTCATAGTCTATTGCAAATGGAGCTGGAACTGGAAGAGTCATTGTTGACAATTCTCCTGCCATAGTGCTAATAATGGACTAGATCAAAATGACTCAATTAAATTCTAGTGCTTCTTCTATTAGTGAAGTTTCTAGAAAAAATATATCAAACGGCGCAATGCACCTTGGGTCGCTACGAAACAGCCTCCTTGTATAATTACAAGGGTAAGGTCTGACCCCCAGACCCCAACCTGTTGGGAATATAGGGAATATACTGGGTATGTTGTTGTTGTTGTAGTCTATGCTTCTCGGTGGACCTTGCGAAGATTTTACTAAAAAGTAAAACCCCAGCGTCACTGCGTTAGCAACTGAAACTAATCACAATATAGTGATATACATCAAACTTATACACAAGTCGCAATATACATAACTTTTATTCATAAAATACATTAGTTTGACACCTATTCATCAAGCCAACATTTTTCTGTACTCTGCAGATTTCTCATGTACTGTTAACTCTTTCAGCTTTTGGCGTCTTGGTATTTCCTTTCGGTATTTCTCATTCATCATCATCATCATCATCATCATCATTTGCTTGCTCTCTATGCCTTCTTCATTTTGTGGACTACAGGTCTTATTCAATGGAACCTGATTAGAAAGAAATGGGTTGGGAACAACAAGTCTCCCGGTCAAGCACAACAACATCATGAGCCCAGTTTAAGGTGAGATTGCTTCACTTATCTGTGTTTCTGATATGTTGCATTGATGAATTATTATATATATATATATATATATATACCTTCATCCATTTTTAACTTTTAACCTCATCCATTGAATTTTTTTTCTCTCTTTTCAAGCAATGGCCTTACGCATTCTTACTACACCATTATTTTTTCTAAATAAAGGTTTGCCTGTAAGGAAAGTTGGAACCACTATACTTGAGGTGAAAACTCCTCGATCAGTTTCAATGCGTCTATGCAAAAAGAAAATTGGTATAAGTTTTTCATTTTTTTTTTGACAGTATGCATTGTGTTTGTAAATTTATTTAATTACTAAATTTAGTTCAAGCCCACTTATGACTAATTTAATTTTGTATGGCTCGTTGTGGAGCACAAGACAAAAGCCAGAGTGGTCGTCGAGTGCAAGAAAAGGTTCACCTCCATATCTCTGTGGCGAATGTAACAAGCGGTTCAAGTCAGAAGGGGGGTTTAACTATCACTTGCGCATAGAACACGCCAAAATATATGCCAACAATCTTTGGTGTCGCAAGTCTACGCACTACCAGAGAGATTCACAAAGGCTCAAAAATCACCTCTGCCTTACCCCTACCCCTATTGAGCGAGGGCTAAGAGAAGACGAACGACTTCTGAAGGAAGCGGAGGAGAAGAAGGAAAAGAAACAAGAGGAACAAGAGAAGAAGAAAAAAAAAAAAATGGAAGAGGAGAAGGCTGCCGCCGCGGCGGAGATGAAGGCCTTGGCGCTCAAGGAAAAGGCGCCTTCTCCTCTTCCATTTTTTTTTCTTCTCCGGTTCCTCTTGTTTCTTTTTCTTCTTCTCCTCCGCTTCCTTCCGAAGGCATTCGTCTTCTCTTAGCCGTCGCTCAATAGGGGTAAGGCATAGGTGATTTTTGAGCCTTTGTGAATTTCTTGGTAGTGCGTAGACTTGCGACACCAAAGATTGTTGGCATATATTTTGGCGTGTTCTATGCGCCAGTGATAGTTAAACCCCCTTCTGACTTGAACCGCTTTTTACATTCGCCACAGACATATGGACCCTCACCGGTGGACCTTTTCTTGCACTCGACGACCACTCTGGTTTTTGTCTTGTGCTCCACAACAAGTCCTACAAAATTAAATTAGTCATAAGTAGGCTTGAACTAAATTAAATAAATTTACAAACACAATGCATACTGTCAAAAAAAAAATGAAAAACTTATACCAATTTTCTTTTTGCATAGACGCATTGAAACTGATCGAGGAGTTTTCACCTCAAGTATAGTGGCTCCAACTTTTCTACAGGCAAACCTTTATTTAGAAAAAATAATGGTGTAGCAAGAATGAGTAAGGCCATTGCTTGAAAAGAGAGAAAAAAAATTCAATGGATGAGGTTAAAAGTTAAAAATGGATGAAGGTATATACGTTTTTGCGGCGCCTTTACGCTGACCAAAGCAGCCAGAGGTTTACCTCACCCCTAGGGCTGTTATCGAACCGAACCGAACCGAGCTTAAGGTGTTCGAGCTCGAGTTCGATTAATTTTCGAACATGTTCGTGTTCGTTCGATTAGTAAACGAACAAAAAATTTTGTTCGTGTTCGTTCGTTTATTGGTTCGACACGTTCGTGTTCGTTCGTTTATCTAGTCGAACATGTTCATGAACTGTTCGAGTTGTTCGAATTGTTCGACAAGTTCGTGTTCGAGTTGTTCGACATGTTCGTGTTCGTGTTTTTTAACTTTTTTTTTTTTAATGTCATACAAGTTATTTTATTTATTATTTAATATCTATTCATATTTATATGTTCTATTATATATGTATATACTATATATAATATATAAAAT
>BKCP01004516.1:1035554-1046867 GCA_008636005.1 Striga asiatica | reverse complement strand
AAAGAAAAAAGCGAAATAAGGACAGATGTGACACTTCTAAATCGGGGTCCTAAAACTCTCCTTCTCTTCAATCTGAAATTTCGCACCCAAACTAGGGTTTTGCTGTTGGGGCAAATTACTTAATTAACCAACTTTGATCTAAAAAATGGAGGGACCTGTGCTGACCCCCAGGAAATTAGAGTTGCTGCAATTTTCTTTTTCCTTTTCTGGTTTTACCCCTGCAATTTTCTTTTTCCTTTTCTGGTTTTACCCCTGGCCCAATCTGTTTCCTTTTATATTTTTATTTTCTGTTTCTGTTTTTCATTTTTATTTTCTGTTTTCATTTTCTTTTTCTAGTTTTAGTTTCTAACATTCTATTTTCTATTATAATTTTGATTTTCTGTCTCTATTTTTTATTCTTTATTTTTATCTTTTAGTAATTTTATTTCATCTTTCTAATATTCTTTTCGAGGTTCCAATTTTATTTTTCGGTAGCTAATGTTAGTTGTGATTTGTGTCCTCTTCTTATGTTGCTGAGGCCTTGCCTCTCGCTTGTGGCCATCCACGGCAAATCGCCTCTGATCGCCATTGTTAATTTAAAATTAGAGTAAATTGCAATTTTAGTCCTGCATATTTCACTTCCCTAACTTTTTCGTCCTCTTCGAATTGCTTTTTGAATTTTCGTCCTTATGTTTGTAGAAAGGTTATAAAAATGTTTTTTCGCAAGAAAAAGGTCCGTTATGCTTTGCAAAAAAGGTTGCAATTTCGTCCCTTATGTATGCTCGGGGACCTTTTTGTAACATTTTTGCAAACATCAGGGATGAAAACTAAAATCAATTCAAAGAAGATGAAAAAGTTTAGGTAGTAAAACATATAGGACTAAAATTGCAATTTACTCTTAAAACTATGAGTGTAACAGCAGTAGTGGACAAGTTTTTGGAGATGAATGTTGGGTATTGTTAATTAGTCCATAAAAAGCTGTTCTTTGAGAAACCAAAATCTTACTTTTGTATCTTCTTATATTTCAACCATTTATAATTACAATACTGTCATTACTAGCATTTTAAAAAGTTGCACCATTTTACTTTTATCCAAGTGCTTCATTAACTTATTTTCGAAAACAAAATCAAACGTCGTCTAAGCTCTACAAACATCTCCTCAGGTAGAGACGCATTAGTTTACCTGAATAAGCTTTAAGACAAATACCATCCATTTATTGGGCATTACTTTCGTATGTTCAAGTCAGTATACAGATTCAGTCTAAAACATATTCTACTTTTTAATCATCTGGTGCTTGCTTGCACGCTCGTCCCATTTTTATGCTAATAAGTTTAAGTATTGCAGCTGGGATGTGGCGTATGACAGTTTGCTTAGCAACAACAAGCCCTTTCACAAACCTATACCTCTTGCTGTGAGTAATTTTTCTTTATATTGATTGTCGTTATATATTTTTCTATAAAGTATACACTTATAACCATTTAATATAAGTTTTATTTCGATTGGTTAAACTTTTTGCAGGAAATGGTAGATTTCCTTGTAGATATTTGGGAGCAGGAAGGAATGTATGATTGATTAAGAAACTAATTATGGGTGAAAACAAGGTCCTATGGCTGTGAAAAAAAAAAAACTCCTCATTTCCTTTAAAATACTTTTCGCTGTTGTGGAAAAAAAAAAGGTGCTGTAATGCTAGATTTTACGAGCAAGATGTGCATCATTATTGGTGCTTTTTTTGCTTGGGCAAATTCTGACAAGTTGGACGCAGTGTGGTATATTAAAAATTTGAACGCTTGTTTGTATTTTATTTCCGTTTCTCGTTCCGCTCCTTGGCCTGCTGAAGGTGAATTCTGAAAAAATAAATTAAAGTGTGGGGGTGATTGTTTATCAATTCACTCTAAAAAAAATCAATCAAAACTCAAATTTAACTCAATTTTAACTCAATTCTACTATTTCTAATATTATAATATAATTGTTGTAAATATTAATTTGTGGACATTACCTAGATACAGACTTTGTAGGTATGGGCCAGTAGCTCATTAGGTCTTTAGTCATGTATATTGTATTCCCTTGTATATATGGCTCAAGTAAATGAATGAGATGGTGATTTAACGGCATATTTCTTATCTCTTATTCTCTTCTCTATCTTTGTCTATCTTACACATCGATCTTACATTTTGACAATCTGTATTACAACACTTTATCAGCACGAGTACTCTACCATCTAAGCGAACGGCGGCGACATCAAAGACGAACGAGCAATCAAAGTAAAAATTAAGAATTGATGTATGCCCTAGAAAAGAATCGTGTCTTTTCTGTAAAGGTAACATTCAAGATCTATTCAATATCAATAATGATCTAGTAATTCATCAATTTTAGTTATATTTATTTATCTCCTAAAGAATGAATTGATGATTTTTGTATGAGTTATGTGAATAAATAATTTGTTTGTGTAAATCTCACGATATTATGCTGTGCGAAATTGATGATATGGTTCGTTTTTTTAATACTAATTATATCCTTGTGGGAAATTAATTGCATTAACCTGATGATTTGTTTGCGAATTTAGTTTCATGAACTGTGATTATTTGTTTCGCCCAGTAGAAGGTATATTTCTGAATGAAATCGTGTCGCACCCTGCCCCTGTCATTGTTCATTTTTCAATGAATTAAATATATGTTGAATTGATGATGATTGATGAGGCATTAATTATGTTTTGCCTTTTTAGTTTTTACGCATCAAAATTATGTGCCCTATGCAATTGTTGATATATTTTTATTTTTTTTAAAAATGCAATTGTTGATATACACATCAAATTAATTGTGTCATGAGGACAAGTGGCGATAATTAGTTTTGTTCTCAAAATCATAATGTTCCTTTTGCTGTTTTTAAAATAATGGTTGATATCTCTTCAATGTAAGTGTATGACCATTTGTACATTGAATTGAAATTTATTCTTTATTATCACCACTGCGAATGTTAATGGGTAGATGTTAAACATGGTGGAAATATGAGAGGAAGATTATATACAAAAATGGTGGAAATATTGGATATATATTATTGATGCTGCATGTCTCAATTTATGAGCATCTTTATAATATGGTTGGATGAGAAGTTAACATTGTACAATGATGAAGTATTATTTAACGAATATCTATCTATCCAAATGTATAAGATTCAATTAAATACTAGTAGTCCCAGAAGGACTCTAATTTAAACAATGATGGATATAAAGATTAGAACAATGTATCAGTTTGTCTGTAAGATGACAATCTATATTTCATTTATCGATAGCCTGTAAGTTGACAATGAAGTTCTTATACACTCCCTGAAGGATCTTCTATAAGTTAACAATAATGTTTTTATATACTTCCTGAAGGAGCAACACCGATACAATTATCAAAATTAAAGAGTGATTACACCGTGAGCAAGTTTTGATGACTAATTTTGAATTAAGACGCTATCGAGTATTTTATGATTTGTTATGAACAATTTGTATTCCTGAAGTAATACATGAGAATAATGTAATCCAACAAAATCAATACACATGGACACAATATATTAAGAATAGTGATATAAAAGTACTGCATTGGGATTGTATTAGTGCCAGAAGCACATGTACAAAAAAGTGTAATTTGTCATATGAGATATATGATAGAAAATTATCTCTCGTCTATATGACTATATGTTTCATTGATTTAATTGTCTTATATGAGCATCTCTTGTTTGATATGTATCCAATTATTCTTCACATTATTTGTTAAGATTTGAAAGTGGTAACACATGTAAGATATGTCTAGCAGACATTATTCTCGAGATAAGGATTATTTTCGATGGTGAACCAATGAATGGTATGCAACTTGTATAGTTATTTTTTTAATCCTATCATGAATTGCAGAGCAAATATCCTGTTGAATTTTATGCTTATCGATTTGAGTTTCCCTGGAAGATTATATAATTAATAGTATCACTAGTGAATTTGAATACAGACCTAGATTTGGATATCCCTGAAGGATTGGTCCTGTTGACCAGTATCATAATTGCATTAGAACTATGTAGTGAGTATCTTTGAAGGATTGATCTAGAAAATAATCTGGTTGATTTTTGGATAAATTTATGATATTTTGATTTTAGATCACCTCAGCATATTCTTAATGACGTGATGTAACCAGAATGTTACAAAGATTGGATCAATATATAAGTATTCTGAAATTATTTATGTTTGCTTGTATATTTGATAAGATGCATACCATGGACTTATATTGTTGATAGATACAATCATAAATTTATATGCAGTGTCCGAAACACATAATATTGTTGATAGCTACAATAACAGGCTAACAAGCAAAGTTCAATTGTATTGCCTGAAGCATATAGTGTTCACTTATAAATGAATTATTATACTTCGATGCCCAATTTATATATTTGATAAGTAGCATGAACAGTTGGATCATATTGGGGAATTATTTATGACAATTTCCCCCTAAAATGTGTGAAGAATTGAACATTTCCCATCTGCAAATTATTGTCATTTTATTATGCACCATTTTATATCACCACCAATTCGTACCTTTATGGGCCTATATTATAAACTAGGTATGCTATGATTTTTATACTCCATCGAATTTTTAATACCTAGAGGCCATTATAGGGGATCAATTTATTATTTGGTACGTTTTTTTGCATAGTACATGAAGATGATTTCACGGCATTAGGGGGAGATATGAGCATAAGTTTATTAATGCTGTGAAATTTGTGAAATATTAATGTTTTCATTATTTGAGACCACGCAATGAAAATTGAACTTGAAGTTCATATTATATTTCTGTCAAGCGAAATCTATAGTTATAATGGAGTGACCAATTTGTAAATATATAGATGTACCATAAAGTAAGAAAATTCCCTAAGGAATGATTGACTCCTTGATGCTAGAAGCATAAGGTGATATGATATATTAAAGTCCGCAAAAATGTATATTCAAGAATTAACACTCCTTTATAAGAAACTCCCGAAGAGTTTATCCAGTACCTCTTGCACGTGCATCAAACCATTATAGTACTGGAAATGTGGAACAACCAAAATTAGATGTTACGGAAAATGATTATAAATATGGCTAGCAAATGGTTGAGAGAAAAATATAAATTGAATATTAGTTGTCGACAACATACTTGCCTATGTGATTTCTTTACTATCTCAAATAATGATCCGGATCAAAAGAATGAAAGTGCTAGAAGCGCTTAAGTTGATTGAGATAGAAAGAGAAATTGAGGCAGAGCTTTCATTCGCTACACGATATATCCCAGGAGGATAGCGTATCCCAGAAGGATAATGTATATTTATATGAAACATGTGATATGGTGGTATGATGTAAATATAGCGAGATTATGCTCATGGGTTTATGCAGAGACCCAAATATTTATTTAGATAAGTTCTCTCATTATCAATGATTCCGCAAGTTAATATTAATGGCAGCAATATTACCATGACTATTGAGTCATATGTGAAAGTCCTGGATGGACTCGAGTACCTGAGATAAAAGATAATTAAATAATAAATAGTTTTAATTATTTAAATTTGTTGGTAATATGTGGTACAGCCAACTAAATTCTTCCAGAAGAAGTAAAGTAAGAAATTCAAGGTTGAACCTTGTGTATAATGATCAAATACAAAATGATCATCTCGGTCAAATAAATTATGTGGTGAACACTATATAAAAGATTAAATAAGTTAGCTCATGCATATAGACGAAATTAGAATGAAACTCTTGGTTTAATACCAAAGAGTATTATCTCGACTTGTAGATCGAGCATCTCATAGAAGGAGTATTTTTTACCCAACCAATCGACTTGAATCTCTTTTTAGAGATGTAAAATTATTACACCAATGAGTGTCAAATATTTGGAATTTGACAAAGATCCAAAGAAACAAAGGATATTATAGGACCTGAAGTTCCAATGGACTTGAAGTCCACAAAACAACCTGAAGTTTATTTACTAAGCGCAATTGTGCTGAACTTTTATCACGGAAACTGCATGAGGCCTGATACTGCATTTGTGATGAATTTGCTAGCGACATTTACTATTCTCTTCTTAAAGAGATCGTGATAAACTGGGAATATCCCATTATGCTTTCATGTATGTTGAGTTATCTTTGGACTTCATATATGATATTGGTGGATAAGGACATCAAGTGTATAATTGATCCCCGAAGTCTTGGGTCCTCGATTGGTTATAAACCTCTCAAATGGTATTAACTCTTTACCATTGGTTATTGAAATTTCCCCATATTTATCTTGAAGATAACTTAGTGTGTATTACACAAATAAATTATGGAAATACATTTGATGATATTTTTGATTCCATATTAACTCCGGAAGAGCAACCAATGACGATTTTATGTAGATACCCTTACCTTGAGGGGGAGCAACAAACATTTATAAATGTAACTTGAAATGCTCTTGCCTTCAGGGGGAGCAATAAATAAATCTTGAAGATCGAGCCCGGAAGGCTAATTATAATCATGAAGATTAGGCCCTGTTGGCCGGTGCTGTACTCTTTTTCCCTTAGCTAAGTTTTTTCCCATTGGGTTTTATTTAGTAAAGTTTTTAACGAGGCAGCAAGTGTAACACATAAATATGCATATATCATGTACTCTTTTCCTCGACTATTTTTTTCCTACTGGGTTTTGTAGCGAGGTTTTTAACGAGGCATAGACATGATGTGGTAATGTCCAAGGGAGAGTGTTGTAAATATTAATTTGTAGACATTACCTAGATATAGGCTTTGTAGGTATGGGCCAGTAGCCCATTAGGTCTTTGGTCATGTACATTGTATTCCTTTATATATAGGGCTCAAGTGAATGAATGAGATGGTGATTTAACGGTGTATTTCTTATCTCTTATTCTCTTCTCTATCTTTGTCTATCTTACACATCGATCTTACATATTGACAATCTGTATTACAACAATAATTAAATAATATCAACCAATCATTCTTACACATCACATCAACTTTAATTCACTATTCATCCTCTCATATAATTTTAACTAACCACCACTTCCAATCATTTTTCTCTTACTTTTATATCATATCAACTTTAATTATTTTATTTGAAATATTATTTTAATATATTCACTAACAACTAAGTATACTAACTTTTTTCAAAATTAACTATAGTTAAAAAAACCAATTAATTGCTAAATGAATTCATAAAAAATCACCCAAGCGGTTCTATTTTCCGGTTACATATATATATTATTTGCCAAGTTACTTTATTTGTTTGTATTGTCTTTATATATATACTAGTGCGTAGCCTGTGAGATGCACTAGTTAACAATACTAAATAATAATTATAAAGATGCACGAGTTAACAATATAAAATAATAATTAAATTTCAATTCTTAATTCGTCCAACTGCTATAACTAATAAATAATAAATTAAAAATTATAAATTAAAAATATGGAGTTAACATGTGATATAATCAGTTTGTTGTAAATAATATAAAAGTACCTTTGTTTAAAATATATAAAACATGTGTTTAAAATATTGATAAACACCAAAAATGTTATATAACTGTATCTAGATTATTTTATCTAAATTATTTTATATTATTATTAAAAAAATGTGAAATCACCTAAAATAATTTTAAACTATTTTGTAAAGAAAATATGTCTAAAAAAACTTAAATTCAACACATATAAGTATATATATAATATTAAATATCACATATATAAGTATATATATCGATAACGAGACGCTGAATTCGACGAGAGAATATTTATAACTAGACATAGAATAAATATATACGACAATTCTGTACAAATTATACTATCATAAAAAAATAATATTTTCACGTTTAGAATTGTCTTAACCTTCTTATCGATTTGTGTTAGGACTATGTTTAAAAAGTGAGTTCGAGCAGACTTAGCTTCAGAACTGGAACAAAGAAGATACATCCATGTTACTCTTGAAAATTCATCAACTATGGTAAGAAATTATTTATACCCAGCATAGGAAGTAATAAAAAATGGGCCCTAAAGATCACAGTGTATGAGATCAAATGTAGAAAAAGCAACAACAAGACTGAATATGATAATTTCTTTTGTCTAGAAAAATGGCATAAATCACAAGGATTGTGCGCATAAGATTTACATGATGTGCCGCAAAAAGGAAAAGTAGCAAGTTTATGAAAAGACAAATATCCTAGCCTGAAATCCAAATGTCATGTGATGCAGAGGGTGAGGCAGTAGATATATTTTCATTTACATGAGTAAGATCAGAAGAATGAGAATCAACACTGATATAGCCATATAAAGATATGCCGGCCCAAAGGCTCTCTACTCGATCGGATAAGCAGCTCAAACCGTTCACATGTCAACATATACCCGTCGACATGTTCAAGTCGACTTCCTCAAAGACGACTCTTCATATGATTGATGGAGATAAGCGGTGGATCCCATACAAGTCGACTTTCGGAAGTCGACTTTGTGCAGTCGACTCCCCTGTAGTCGACATCATATTGGCGCAGACCAACAAGAGCGTAGCCTCCGAATAACTAGAAGATCCTGGGTCAACTCGTCCATGCTCGATGTCGACTCTTCCTACCTCGAGACGTGAGGCACACTGACGACTTCATACACTTGTAACATACTCAAGGCTCGGCATTCTCCAAAGGATAGGAAAGAATCTTGTGATGACTCAGCAGCAAGGGGAGACGAATCAACCAGGGCAATTTAGACCTTACAGGTCAACTGACCGGGGCATTTCGGGTATTTCAAGTAAATATTCACTCCTATATAAAGGAGGTGAGGTAACCCCAAACCCTAACTCTCATTCATTCCATACTCTCCCTCATAGCTGCTGCGCAGCCTCTCTTCATCTCTCTCATATACTGACTTGAGCGTCGGAGGCTCTACGCTGGAAACACCTCCGGCGTTGAGTTTTTGCAGGTATTCTCGCGGTCTAGCAACGGTTCGAAGGCGATTCAAATAGATCTGAGCTCTTTATCACCGGTTCACTCCAGATCTGGAAGTAGACCCATCATATTGGCGCCGTCTGTGGGGAGTTCTTGAAGGAATTAAGAGTTTTACACCTAGCTCCAATCTGTTTCTGATGGCTGAGAGGGAAGGTTTGCAGAGGAACTTGAATGAGGAGTTTAGGGGAGCTTGGACAGACATGAGACCACCACTCTCTACCCCTAGACCTCCAGTGGTGCAGATGCTAGGATTACCACCATTTGGACTTCTGCTGTCGGGAATGACTTTGGGAGGAGAAACACCCGTTACTCCACCCGGAGTGAAGATGCAAGTGTTGACTCAAGTAGGAATAAGTCAAAACCCTAATCCAGGTGTTGGGGAGAAGGAATCAACGGAGTTGTCTCGACGTGAGGGAAAGCAAATTCAGGAGGTGCCGGAACAGACACAAACACAGCCCCGCGTCGAGGAACAAATGTTGACGATGACGAGGAGCGAGATGCAAAAAATGATTGCTGAAGCTGTAGCCGCCCAGATGAAGCAAGTGGTGCGAGGCGAGCAGAATCCGCGAGTCGAGCAAAACCTGCGGGTTGAGCAGCCACCTCGTGTCGAACAGCAGGCTCAATCGAATGTGCAACAAAACAGAAGGGCGAATGAGGAAGAATCTTCCATTAGAACAGTCAACCCGCACACGAGAGACGAGAAATTGGAGCAATTGCTGACCCAGGTCCGCGATTTAGAGGCTCGAGTCGGGGGAAAGAAGACCAGGAGAACAAAAGAACATCCATTCTCGCAACAGATCCTGAGGGTCGACTTACCCCAAGTCTTCAAGGAGTTGAACATATGGTATGATGGCTCTACTGACCCATCTCGACATCTGAGGAGTTTTGAGAACATGGCGGTGCTCCACCGCTAAAGTGACCCGGTGCAATGTCGTGCTTTTCTGACGACTCTGAAAGGGTCGGCCCAGGATTGGTTCCATCAATTACCGACGGGGTCGATTCAGGACTTTGATTGTTTCAGCTCGAGCTTTCTCAATCAATTTGCAAGTGTCAGGGTGCAGGAGAAATCCTATCTCTCATTGATCCGCATGCAACATAAAAAGGGCGAGTCGCTGCGAGATATGTGGCGAGGTTTATGTCACACCCCGCCTCACTACTAGCTTTGAAAAAATCAGAGTAAAATTTTTGTTTTTAATTTTCGAAAGAATGTGCGAGCTGAGTTTTCGAAAATACTGACTTATTGCGGGAGGTGGCAGATAAAAACTTAAACTGAACTCGGGTTTGCCCGCAGACATAATAAAAACATGCAACCAAACTATCCGCTCGCGGATTATGGAATTATACATGCGTAGTCTGTACTGTCTCGCACTGTCTAGAAAACTCGCTGGCGGAAGCATCCGAAATACGAATACATAACATGAGTACATAAACTGAATAAAATACACATGATCATAAATCTAGGACATAAAAATGCTGGTAAAATATGTCCGACTCTCATGACCACGCTGCGCCACATCTGTGCTCATCCGGCACGCTCGACTCCGCCTCCTGAAAAACATAATGGGGGCGTGAGCAAACCACTATACTCCGCAAAGATCAGTACTGAACAAAACATCATCTATAATAACATATCATGAAACATAAATATATAAGAGCTGAAACTGTAAACTGATCTCTGATGTCTGTTCTGATCTGTGGTCAAAAGACCCTCGGCCGTAGCCGCTCGTGTGCACACGCCGATGGGGTAGAAAGGGCCTCGCCCCTCCCAACGGTCATCAGGTGGGTATAAAGGCCTCGGCCACCCAACCTGGAACTAAACTGTCTCAAACATACCTCCCATGGTTCAGATATTATCTATGATGTGACATCCAGTACATGACCCCCACCTGAAAAACTTGGAATCTGATATGCAAGTGCGAATGCTCGAGTAGCGGTCGGAGGCTCGACTCTCCTTAGGCTACAAAAATATTTAAGAAAAATTATGCTAAGTATAATGCTCAGAATATTTAATTATATGCTAAAATGCTCGGACTTATCTACGCGATTAAACTGGACTGGACTGGCTCGGAAAAATACTGAAATTTCCGGAACTGGACTCGGATCAGAAATCACGAATCAAAACTGACTCGAACCGCCGGTCGAACCGGCCGGTTCGCTGGCTGACCGGACCGCCGGCTCGACTGGGCCGGGCGGTCGGGCTGGGTTCGGCTAGACCGGGCTCGGTCCCGTGCCGGGCCAGCTGGTGCCCGGGCACGGCGCTGGGCACGGCTGGTGCGACCGGGCTCGGTCCCTGGTGCCGCTGGACTTGGCTAGGCGCGGACTGGCGCTGGTGGGCACGGCCAGGGGCTGCTGGCACGGCCCGGGCA
>BKCP01004516.1:1010599-1026358 GCA_008636005.1 Striga asiatica | reverse complement strand
TTCACTTCATTTCAAATAAAACATATTCTTACACATCGAAAGGAAAATGCAAAAGGATGTGCCAACATGATGGTCCACATCCGAAGGAGATTTAAAAAGCAACAAAAAACAAAGTCGTTTATTATCTAAATAGAATCCTTCTCAACATCAACATCCTTCTCGGTTCCGATCTGGGCATCTTCTTGAGTCTGCTCGACCTCAGCCTGAAGATCTCCCGCGTCTTTATCAATGCCAGCTTCAGAAATCTCCATATCCTTCGGGATCTCCTCAACATTTTCCGGGATCTCAGAATCATCTCTAACCACTTGACTTAGTCTGGAATAAATTGCAGCATCCATGGCCTGAGCATCTGGGATGATCCTAACTTTGGCGGCATTGACATCACCAATTCCTCTCACCAGCTCGGCTCCCTCAAGGTTCTCTTCGGCAGCAGTAGCAATGAACTTCTCCGCATATTCCACCACTTCTTTCATGATCTGATCCGGGGTCAACAATTCGAGGTGCTGTTCAACAGTGAAGTCAGCAAGGGTGGAGATGAATACATTGGCAAATTCTGCCCTCTTTTCTTTCTCTCCTTCAAGGACCATGTTGACGTATGCCTTTCGAAGCGCAGCTCGTCTATTAGAATCCAAGGGAGAATACCCACGAGCTACTACGTCGGCATCGGTGTTCGCCAATACCATCTCACAATAAGCTCGTTCATCTTCGTCGGCAGGGACATGAAGTTCTTCAATTTCGGGATCAAACCCAAACCTGTCCATCTTCATGAGCATGATGGCCTTTAGATCCCCAACACCATACAGCCCTGAAACAAACCTATCAATCACCCAGCGGAGGTTTAAACAAGAATTGAGCTCGATGTCCTTCTCCATCTCCTCAGAACCCTTGAACTCTTGTTTTCCGAGTTCTTTGCCTTCTTCCAGTCCCTGCGCATACTTGAACTCTCCAAAAGTATCCTTCTCTTTTTCCAACTTCTTCAGCTCGGTAGCATGTGCTTCCGCTAAACGTATCAGTTGCGCCTCCTTGTCAGCACGGTCTTGGCGAGTCTTCTGGTGCTCCTCTCGGGTCCGTTGATGGTCTTCCTGCTTCTTCAAGTAGCGATTCAAGTTATTCCTGGCTTCCATCTCAGACGCACCAATCTGCGCCGTAAGTTTGCGCACCTCGTCTTCCAGACGCCTCTTCTCGGTAGTCAAGTCTTCGATTTCGGTTTTTGCTGCAACAAGTTGAACGGTTTTCTCTTCAACCTCGGTCATCAGATTAGCCTTGTCTGCTTCCAGAGATGCAAGTTGACCATCACGTAATTCCAGCTTGTCTTTCCGATCGTTGAGCGCAGTTGCATTCATTCGAAACTCAGCTCTTCCCAATGTAGCCTTAGCATAGCTGAACCTGTAAGAGCTTGACAATCCAGACACTCGGGCTTCAGTCGTTGGATCCCAAGACATTAACGGGACCCGAGCTGCTTCGATCACATGGGGAGACTGATGAAATTTGTTGTTGAATTTGGAGATAATCATTGAATGGAATTGTGTGAACCATTTTTCCATCACATCTTCTGGCAAGTTCTGGTCCAGGATCCGTTCCTCATCGATAGGCAGATAGGTATCCCCTCCATCCTGATGAACTGGCGCATTCTTTTCCAAATTGAGTTGGCCGACATCTTGTCTTGACTTCGAACGGCGTTCTTGGTCAATATCGAACTCCTCGCTCGCTTTTCTCTTGGACTTCTTCTTCTTCTTTTTCTGCCGAGAAGAGGCTTCTTCCGCTGTTTTTTGAACTGCCTCTACATCCTCTGAACTTGACACGATAACATGGAGGTCAGGGTGTACTGCTTCAGTATTTTTCTCAGTTTCACGAGGTGGAGAATGGGTGGCAACCACAAGCTCGGTATTTGTCTCGGGAAGGGGCTCTACAACAGGCTCACTAACAGGGGCCGATATCGCGACTGTCACCGGTGTACCTGATGTGACTCCAACATCGTCACCCGCCGCGGCACGACCTGTAACAGCTTTCTTCTTCAAGCTTTCCAGAAAATTCATACGGCCCATCTCGGTGTCCTTCACTGAAAATTTACGCCGATAATCTTTTGCTTCTCGAACCGATTGGAATCCAAAAAATCCTAATAACGGGTAATGAACTGAAAAGAAAAAACAAGCGACGGAAATCATTTCAATATTCAATGAATTTACCTGGTTCAAAGTCATGAATTAAGTCAATATCGTAAGAACTCACCAGGTTCAAAGTCGGGAGTTGCTTTCTTGGGTCCAAGTTTAGCGTCAGCAAGTTTAGAACTCTTCGTCAGTAGATTCTACTTGCGTTCCGAAACACTAAGCTTTGCAATTTCCTCAAGCTTTTCCCTAAACTCACCGCTTAATCGCGGTTCCTTTTTTCTTTTGGCTACAAATACGAAAAGGTCCGACCTGTTAGCGAAAGAAAAACAACTCGTCAGGAGATTCTGAGTAAAAGAAAGGAACTTAAGGAAAGAAGAGGCAACTCGGGTTGGGATGGTCATCCCATCAATTGGTGCTTCAAGTCAGAAATCGGAAGACTGCCAATCTCCACCAACCCACAACCATTCGTCTTGGAAACCATGAAGGGTCTCAGGAATCTCAGTAATCAACTGTCCTATCTTCAAGTCGTATTGCGGCCTCGCCGCACAGAAAAAACAGCCTGTTGGAGGAACCCCTTCACGTTCCCTGCTTCTCTTAAAGAGCAGAATGCTTCTTAACTCGTCAATCGTTGGGAATGGATATTTCTTTTGGGCCATAAGGACCATGATTCCTATGATCTTCTTCCAGCTGTTGGGAGTAATCTGACTAAGACTGAGACCCCAATCGCGCAAGTAGTCAGTTATTACGTTGTCTAGAGAAAATCTCAAGCCCGACCTCAAACTTTCGGCAAAAATCCCCACGCAACCGGGAGGAGGACAATGAATCCTTTCTCCCGGATAAGGCGCAAAGATTCCCACCGAAGTAGGAATTCGTACCGACTCGCGAAGAAGGACTACGTCAGCATCAGTCATGGTGCTGGGCTCTCCCAAAAATGGAACATCCTCGTCGGGCCATTGTCGAGTTGGTGATTCCAATAACCCGACCTCACAGGAACATCTCGTTCCACCTCGGCATCTCCTTCAACGTTGTGCTTGCAAATATCTAAACGTTCCACAAAAACAGGGTCCCACCGGTAATAATCCCCCATCAACTCCATCAACTCCTCATCCAACCTCACGTCCGACACGGTTTGACTGCTACTACTTGGTCCAACACGTTCACCACTCATTGCCATTATTACGACTAGAAAAAATAGCGCAAAGGAATTACAAAATGAAAAGAAGAAATTAGGGCTTACCAAAAGATGAAGTAGAATCTCAAGGAATTCCGGATTTGTCAAAATATGAAGAAAAGAAATAAGAGAAGAAAGGCGAAAAATAATGGGATAATCAGAAAGATGAACAGTTGCTTGAATGAAGATTTCGTGAAGAGGGACTGTGAATTTATCTGTATATATACTCGATATTTTCTAACCGTTGAAGATGGAGGGGCGCGTGAGTAAAAACGTCGCGTCGCTTGAAGGAGATGACCCTTTATTATGACATAAAGTTCAAGTATAATCTCATACGTACGCGTGTCCCAAAACCGTCAACGTTCATATCCGAAAATTATGGTACGTGCCCGTTGAAAAGAGTAGTGGAGAAGACACGTTCGCGATCTCTCGAAAACTGCTCAATAATTTTCTTATAGTATGAAATAACTTTGGTAAAAGAGCGAAAAGATATGATTCTTATCTAAGGAAAGTACCTCGGTTTAAACTTACGTGGAATGTCCTCAGATTAACTCGGGAATAAAAGAACAATTGGATAAGAGATGTCATTAAAAACTATGCATAATTCGCATACTTCTCAATGCCAGGGGCCTCTATGTTGATATCAAGATAAGGTATCTTGAAATAAAGGTTAGATTAAAGAGATCATGAAGTCTAAACTACGGACCGGATCTCTAACGATATAACACGGGATATATGACACCTCGGAAATATCATCTCGGTTCTCATACGACGTTCCGAGTAAAACAGCAAGTCCTAAAGGTCGTCAGAATGAACCATTGAAACCTCGAAAAGGCCACCTCGGTTGAAGAACAGCTTGTCAGGAAGTCGTAGAAGATTGAAATTCTACCAAAATACCGACGTCACAATATGGTACCGACTTCAGTCCAACAGAAGTGACGCCTGTCACACAGATAGAGGAGCGCCCATGCTCATCATTGCCTAAAAAGTTTGCCTACGTCATGGCCGCCCCTAAACTGTCAAATCTTCATTAAAACGGAGCCGATTTGTCTAGGGAGGTGTGCCAAGCATAACTATAAATAGCAACATCAAACACGATATTCGGATTCTGCAAAAGTTATAAATACATACACATTTATCTCGGTTTTCCTTGTTTACTGACTTAGTGAACATTGAGAAACCGACTTCCCAGTTCTGTAACCGACTTCAAGATTTTCAATAAAAATCTCATTTTCTGCAATCTCTATTGTAATTTTTACTTTAATTACGTTGATTAAATCCGTTTATCAACAGATATTTTTATATTTATTTTCAGTATTTTGCAGTATGTTTGTGGAGCCGAAGCATTGGACAAATATTCACGTGAGCTATTATCGGACGGGCCCGTACCAACCCATGTTCTTTGATAGAGTTAAAAAATCTAATGGAGTTAAAAGCCCAAATATATTGGTTTGAGATCAAATAAATACAAACCAAAATAATGGATCATAATGACTCCATTCGCGCAACTGGCTCAATATTTTTTAGAAGAGGATTATTTATTGTGAGACTTAATTAATTGCTGGACACTTGGTGAGATTTGGATTGGCACACATTCCACATTGGGTGGATTTATTTGCGAAAGAAAAGTCGGGGAGGAATTATCTGAGAGAAAGC
The DNA here is from genome assembly GCA_008636005.1 of Striga asiatica. NCBI lineage: Eukaryota > Viridiplantae > Streptophyta > Magnoliopsida > Lamiales > Orobanchaceae > Striga > Striga asiatica. The sequence continues at coordinate 1,021,423 of BKCP01004516.1, read as the reverse complement.
CGAGAGCTACTGGGAAAAGCACTCACGGGCAGGGAGAGGCAGAAAAGAGAGTACACGGACTGCAAGATCGAGAAAAAGCGAAGAGGTACACGTGTAGGGAAGCCGCACCTGCACACGAGGGAGATATTTTTATCTTCTCTCTTTTATCTTTTATTTATCTTTATTAGTATGTTAGGCTAGAATTTTTATCCAGTTTAATGGGATGTTTGAACCCTAATTTCGATTTGTTTATGAATAGAATTATCTGTATTTATCAATAATTAATCTAAGTGTCGTATTTATTTTTGTTGATGAGTTGATTCATGCTATCTGTGTCGAATGTTTATGAATTATGAGTGTTTGATTTAGTTTGGCCAGCTAGGTTGAATATCCATGATTTTATTGCTAGATTCGGGACTTTAATCCGTAATTGTTATTGTCTCGTTTCGTTAGTAGAACTAGGCGTCGTGCATCCCTAGGGTAGCGTGAACATAAGTTAAACGGTCCAAGCTTTTGCGTCTGTTGCTTAGACTAAACTTTTTTCCTAGGATTTAATGCTGCTAGTGCACTAAATCTAGAGAGCTTATTCTAGGTTGTATGCTAGTTAGGTTTAGTCGAAGAGCTTGTTTCGATTAAATATTCGGTATGGAAAAATTCGGTTAACAGAGCTTATTGTTAGCTAGGGTTGGTAATTTCTTAGCAATTTAAAGAAGGTGGGAAATTAATTAACGGTAGATATAGATTGGGTGATAACTGAACCGAAAACTGGACTTCTCTTATTTTATTTGATTTTTATTTATTTTATTATTTTTATTTTTAGTTTTATAAAATCAACGTGGATAGGAGCGCTTGGAGGCTCGCTATCAACGTGCCAGAATCGTGACTTTTGCTTCTTTTTTCCTCTCTCTCTCTCTCTTTTTTTTTTCTTTTTTGTTTTTGTTTTTCGATCTCTTCCTTTCGGTTCGAGTCTTTTGTGTTTCTCTTGGGTTTCATCTCTAGCCTACCCCGACTTGCTTGGGACTAAAGGCTATGTTGTTGTTGTTGTTGTTGTTTTATAAAATCAACCCCTCATTTTTATTGCTTTCATAGTTATAATTCAATTAATACGAGATAGTCACAGCTTAGTTCCTGCTCCTCGTGGGATCGACCCTTACTCGCCGCTACTACAAGTTAGTAGAGGTTAGTTGAGGAAACTTATAAATTTAAATTTGCTGCGTCACGACGCACGGTCAATGATTGAGGGGCGAGTAAGGGTCGATCCCATGAGGAGTGCGAGTAAGGGTCGATCCCATGAGAAGATTTACAGAGGAGTATTAAGGCTTAAGGGTTTAGGGCCGGTTTTAACGCTACGTGATTAAACTGAAAATTTCGGAACGATTCGACGAACGAAATAAAACGATCTTCAAATGCAATGAATTAAATAAAATAAATAAGTCATAGCAAAATAAGATAAAATGCCGATAAATAGAATAAAATACCAGAAATTCTATAAATCGAAAGAGACGCTACATACGAGACCGTGCGAGAGGAGCTCGTGTCGGCGCAAACGCAAAGATATCACGCCCAGACATAAACATGCGATACGCGTGAGCATGGCGTCAAGGCGCACTCGAGAAGGTCGATCGAAGAAGGACCGAGCAAAGGAGCACATGCGAGACCGTCGATCTAAAGCTCCGCGGGTCGATAATAAGCACATGGTGTCGAGTTCAATAGGGTCGAGCGCTATGCAAGGATAGACCAAGGTACGAGGGTCGACCACGCGAAGGTCGACCTCAGCGAGAGGGTCGATCATACAAGGGTCAACCACACGAGGCTCTACCACAGCACGAGGACCGGCCACGCAAGGGTCAATCACAGTAAACGGGTCGAACTACAACATTCGACCTTACTACGAGTATGCGGGGGTCGAGTAGGGATGGTCGAGCAGAAAGCAAGAAGAGCGACTGGTCGATGCTCACTTAGTTGATCAGGAGCAGGTCGAAGCTCGCCGGGCCGAGCACATCCGAGGTGCGACGTCTGGGGTACGAGGTGCGAGGTGCAAGCATACACGTGGCAATCCAAGAAGCCTTGTTGAAAGAGGAATAGCACTTGACCGAGAAACATTTGAGGAGCAGGGCTTCTAGAAGGAGTGCGACTCAAGCAAGGCCGAGATCTATCTAGTTTATTTCCCTTTCATAGTCTAGTTAGAATTTGAATAAAGGCATGTGCCTAATTAGTTGCTTGGTAATTCTTATATTCTAGATATTTAGTTGCCATAGGATTTTATCTTGTTTCCATAACTTAGAATTCTAATTCTTATAGGATTACTCTTAATTAGCATCTATAAATACTGATCATTGTCATTCAAATTTATCATTGAAGCATTAATTAGGAAAATCATCCAATTTGGACAAATCTCAGGTGATTAGAATTCGTGAGAGTTTTATCATACAAATCGTGTAGAAGAAGGCTTAGCACATCGGCTACATAATTATCACCGAAAAGAAAGGCCTATTGCGCGCCCTACAAAGCAAATCGAGTTGACTAGATACACGATTCTTCATCATATCCTCGCGACGCCGAGCAGACCCGCGAGACCCGCTCGACGCCTAAATGACCCTAGACGTTCTCCCCTGCGCCCGTTCTTAAGCCGCAACTCCCGACCGTACGCACACGATCCACGAAGCTCCTACAAGATGAAGTTTGGCTACCCAACTGACTTTAAGGTTCAGACGATCTCCAAAAACATAAATGTACGTCTTAGAGTCGGCAAAATATTAAATTGTGAGTCTATCTTATCCAATAGATCTGTTGCGCATACGTTAATTCATAGATAAATTTGTAACTTGCATATTACCGGCGATCCTTATATATCCCAACACTCGTCCAATGAGCATGCATCTTCTGCACAAGTCTTACCGGGTTATTCAATGTCCTGTCTCGAAACACCCGCCGTCCTCGAACTTATTTAAGATCATAGGTTTAAAGACATGTTTTAGGATTGCCATAAAATGGGAAACCATGCCTCATAGCTGATAATAATCTAAGGACTTTATCATATGAAAAATGTGTAATAAATTCAAACACATAAGATAAAACACTACCTCAACATAATATAACTTCCAATTAATTATCTTTACAAGTAGAAAATGATTCAATCACACTGGAATACCGATTATTCTACTTTAACACCCAATTCTGGAGTTCCAAATTAAAGTTGGCAGCTGTGAGGATCATATTTCTAGACACCTTTTGTGACACCCCATTTTTAAAAAGTAAATATTGCAATTTAAGAGGCGTCAACGGAATTTAAAAACAATACTCGAGCCAAAATCAACTTCTTAATTTTGAAAGCACAAAGGTATTTCAACATTTACTATTGCGCACTCTGATAATATAACTCTTACACAGTTTAGCAACTTAAACTTCGAGAACTCAAACAAAGACTTCAACATTTCTCAAACTCAAATCAAACTCAAAAAGTCACAATCCTCAAATAATCAAACTACAAATCATGCCGTCAACTAATATAATTCCAAGTCATCAAAGTACGATAATAACACCAACCAAGAGTTCTAAATAATCTCAAGACATAAACCAATAGAATGTATACTGAATTGTTCAACAAAGTGCCAACTAGTTCGAAAATGACCACACTGCCATTCTCGAATCTCGACGCTGCTCCTCAACCTGGAAATGTTAAAGGAGGGGTGAGCATCAACAGCTCAGTGAAGATAAATATTGCGACAATTATTCAACTTAATAATTGACATTGCCACAATTGTACACACAGCAAATCATGAATTGGGACACTGTAAGTGTACTATAAATGTGGCCGCGCTACTCTGGATGCACTTATCCTTTGCCCATTGCAAAATATAATGAGTTCTACCCAAAGGCCATGCATAAAGTCATCAAAATGTGGTCGCGCGACTCTAATGCACCCAATCTGGTGGCCTGTCGGCCCATATGTAATTGTTTGCTCAAAGGCCCTCTACCATTTGCTGTAAGACCATTTACCATTTGCCTGAAGGCCCTGTGACATGCCCATACAACAATAACAATATCATGCGATTTAAAGTGAATAAGTGCGTATCAATATATCCTCACCTCGAACTGTCAAATGCCAAAATAAATGAACGTCGATGATTGTCTCACGAACTCGACTTTTTGAAATCTACATGATGAAATTATCTAACTTAAACATAATATAAAATATAGTATTTTTCATTGATTAATTTAATTAATTAATTTTGAAAGAGACACAGTTAAGGGTTAAGGGGAAAATTTGGCTAGCGTCTCAGTTGAAAATCAATCGAGGCTTTGGACTTAAGCTGAAAATGGAAAAAGGTTCCAAGGGTTGGGTTTAGGCTTGATCAGGCACGCGGCCGGGGTCTGGGGTCTGCTTGTGGCGCGCGGGTCGCACTTGAGGGCTGTTGGGTCACGCTTAGCCGAGTGCGACATGTTTGGGTCCTGTTGTGCGCCACTAGAGCACGGGCACTAGAATGATAGGGCCGAGACGGGTCACTTGGGAGAATGAGGGGCATTGCGGGCATCTCACTGGTGGCTAGTAGTGCGCAGGGTTTGCTTGCGAGTGCTGGTACATGTGGGCACTTGTACGCGTACGTCTGCGGCAACACACGGGTATTAGCGAGTGGGTCTCGGCACACTGCGCACCTGGGAGCGGGTCGTGTCTAACTTTGAGCGCGGGCTTGCGGCTGGGCATAGGTCTGTGCATCGCCAGGGACAGGCCTGGGTGCGGCTGAGCGCGGTGGTCCATGTTTGGGTGCAGTTGGGCCTGGTGGTTCAAGGGCTAGGTTCATGGTTCAAGATGTCTCAAATTTAAGGCTTGACTTATTCGGGAAAAAAGATTTAGTTTGGCTCTCGTATTATAATCTAAACTTGAAGAAAAATACTAATCAAGCTTTAAAAAAATATCAAGGCTTGCCGGAAAAAGAATAATAGGACTGAAGAAATTGCTATCGGGTTGAGGGGATTCTCGTCATCAAGGACTGCTCTCGGTCGAAGGTAGACTCGATCTTAAGGCTGCTCTGGTGTAACACCCCGCCTTACTAGCTTTGAAAAATCAGAGTTAAATTTTCACTTTTATTTTTGAAAGATCGTGCGAGCTGGGTTTGGAAAACACTTCCTTATTTGCGGGATGCTACGAAAACTTTCTTATCTTACTTAGCAAAACATGCAACCAAATCAATCCACTGTGGAGAAAATGGAATCACACATGCAGGTTCGACTATCTCGCACTGTTTAGTTTAGCGGAAGCTTAATTGGATAATACATAATAGACACATACATATTACAAATTTATACATGTTCATGAATTTAAAAACATAAAATGTGTGTAAAAATGTCCATTGCGCATGACCACGCTTGCCACGTCTGCTCACCTGGTACGCTGGACTCCGACACCAGAAATAGGAATAACTGTGGGAGTGTGAGCACTTCTGCATGCTCGTGGGAAAACTAGATCTAAAATAATCTTAACTGTAAACATAAACTTAAAAGCTGCATAAAAATAAATAAGATTGTTCTACTGTAAACTTTTCTTGAGCTTAAACTGTGGACCAAAAGACCCTTATCGGCCCTTACTTCGGCCACTCGTGTGCACACCCCGATTGGGATATTAAGTCCCTCGGCCTCCATCGGGAACCAGGTGGGATATTAAGGCCCTCGGCCTCCAAATCCTGGGAGAACTGACTGACTCAAATATACCTCAGACATGGTACAGATATTAACGATGATGTGGAACCCAGTACATGACCCCCATATTGACCAGTACTGAATTAGACAGCATCCATAATAACATATCATGACTTAAATATATAAGAGCTGAAACGGTAAACTTTTCTTTTCTTTTATGCAACTGTGGTCAAAAGACTCTCGGCCCTCGGCCGCTCGTGTGCACACCCCGATTGGGATATTAAGGCCCTCGGCCTCCAAATCCTAGTAGATATAACTATCTCGAACGGGAGATTCAACAGTTCGGGTAACTATCTTACTCACGTACCATATACAGGATAACTGAAATGCGCAACGTAATGCCCTGTAAAGGCTCCCACCTGATATGTTGTAGATTTCTGTTGCAAGTGCTTGAATACTAAGGTAGCTGTCGGAGGCTCGACTCTCCTCAAGCTACATAAACATATAAGCAAATATATGCTAAGTATATGTTCGGAATGCTTAATGATATGCAATGATGCTCGGTTCTATTGGCTCACTTATCTGGATGAAAGAGAATGCTCTAATGGTTCGCTGAAAATTCTACGTCTGGATTTTTAGACTGGCATACTTGACTGGACTTGTTTGGCTTGGAAAAATACTAAAATTCTGAAAGGAGACTTGGACCGGAAGTCACAAATCAAAACAGACTCGAACTGACGGTCGAACCGGCCGGTTCGCTGACTGCCCGGACCGCCGGCTCGGGCTGAACTGGCCAGAGGCTGCTGGCACGGGCCCTAGCACGATTGGTGCCACTCGGGTGCGGTCGAGCACGACCGAGGCTTGCTGGGTGCGCTGGCGTATGGCTGGCTGTTGTAGTTATTTTTACCGGAGTTAAATCGAAAGATTCAAACACCGGGTCATATCTCAAGGAAGGTCAACCAGATTATTTGTACAGATATTCAATCACAAGAAAAAGATAACAAAAATAGGACAAACAACTCCCCCACACTAAAACATATAAACCAATAAAGAAAAAGATAACAAAAATAGGACAAACAACTCCCCCACACTAAAACATTTGTTCGTCTCGAACAAAAAGAAAGGAAAAGAAAAGAAAAACAAACAAACGAGCAAGGACAACGGTTCAAGCAAGACTAATCTCAAACCAATCAATCAAGTCAAGAAGAATTCAAATGATCACAAGGGCACACCTCAACTATTAACTTGGCTATTTTAAAGGACACCAACTCTCGAGTACAAAAGTATATCATATGTGCCTCACTCAAATTCTTTCTCAAATATCAGCTGGGTATACTCAAATTGGTCGTCAGGCGAATCAATCATAAATTTTCCTATCGTCTAACTTTTACGCTAAAACAATAAAATTCGTGAAACAATGAATCTAGAGGACTATAAGGGATGTAATGTAGGCTCTTTGGATCGGGTAGGATAAATATAGGCTAATTGGCTAAAATAAAAATTAAATCAACTCAATCAGATAACCATAATCATGAACTCTTCCGATTGCTGACACCAACTGGTTCCTCCCACTACTCCAAAACCACATACTTCACAAATTATTCACCATTTCTCTTTTTTTTTTTTTTTTGAAAACCTTTAGACATTTTACGTAATCCATTCGGTTTCTCTCTCTTTTTCTTTTTTTTGTGAGAACCTTCGGACATTTTATGTAGTCCATTCGGTTTCTCTCTTTTTTTATATAAATATATATATACAAATAAGAATCACCTCCAATTCTACACCTCCAACTCTACACCCGCAACTCCACAATATTATCATCACGAGGTTATAAAAAAAAAAGAAAATCAATAAGGCTCAAAGGGGGTGACTAGTGAAATTATTTTCAGAAAAAGAAAAGGGAAAGGAAATACAAAGAATGCCTCAATCATATTCACGTTCATAAATCCAATTATTCCATTTCTAAGTAGACTCAAGGCAAATTCTAATTGACAACGATTCTGACCAATAACTCACAAGAAAATTAACGAATGTGGCTCAAATCTTACAAGGTGAAATAAATGTCAACAAAACAACCAAGCCAATTAATCAAGATATGCCACTCGTTCTCATCATCACAACTTCTTAACTCAATCAACCAATCATTAACCATTCTTACAATACACCAAAGTCCAAACTCACAAAGACACAACAAATAATCCTAAAGAAAAAAAAAACTATACCGACTACCAAGCGAGAGAAAAGAAATAAAAGCAATCCTAAAAAGAAAACTAGACCTGGTCAACCACATAGTCACATAAGCATGTAAAACTCCCCCACACTTAAAATCAGACAATGTCCCCATTGTCGATTCGCGGCGAAGGAGAGTTAACCATATCATTAACCGACAAACAAAGAAGCTGTACAAAATAAAAGAGGAAGAGAAAGAAAAACATACAAGGCACAGTGACAAGTCACTGTGTGTCCGGGTGTGGCGGTTGAGGTAAGGAAGGCTGACCGGAACCCGAGCTCCATCTGGTTTCCCACTGTTGAAACTGATCGTCCCATTGTTTCCATTTGGCGTACTGCTTTGATTCCCAACTATCCCAACGGGCCTCATGCTTCTCCTGCTGCTCCTTCCACTGGCCCCAACGTTTGTCATTCTCAGCAATGTAGGCCTCCACCCGCGCATTGTACGAGCTAACCTCTGCTTGGATGGCCCGCATGTACTCGTCCTGACGCTTCTGATACTCGATGAACCGCGTAGGCGCCTGCTGGGGTTGAGTGTCTGGGCTGCCGTGGGGTGATGTAGGTCCATGATACTCTGTCTGGTCAAGCTGTGCTTCATCTCCTGAGGCATGCTCGGTAGGCTCTTCAGTTGCCTGTTGAGACGACTCTCCAACTGCCTATTGTGACGAGCTCGCAGCTACAGCTTTCTTCAACTCATCCTGATAAGCTTCATAGCACCTCCGTTTCGAATAGTACTTGAGCTTGCGGTCGCCAGTTACGAGACCGGCCAGCTGGAGGTTGTTCCAACCAATTCGCACTGCAGCGGTGCTCGGTTCACCATCATGAGGGACTTTGAAATAGTCGGCGATATTCCTCACAACGTGCCCCGATGTGGGATGTCTTTTCACCTTGTTTAAAACACCCCAAATCAGAAATAATAGTAAGAACGGTTTCACTGCTCGACTATAAGTGAAATCCGTATTTTCAGAAATTTCGAGTTATATTATATATGCTAAATGCTCAATTAATTCCTAAGTTTGATAGATCATTCTTTGGAATTTACTATATTAAGTATAAGTCAAGATCAATCCATTAATTTGGATTGTTAAAGTATAGCAAATTGACTCAAGAAATTATCGGCTTCGAACCCTAATTTGGTTCTGATTATTTTTCAAGTTAATTCTCGAGCATAGCCAAGTCTTCGTATTTTATACTTAGAATAATTTTCTAAGTCTTTGAATATCAGGAAGTGAGTCTCGGACATTTTAAAAATCGAGCCCTAGACCTACCCAAGCCGCTCATGCCCCAACCTCGCACCCGCGCCCTGAGTCGCGCCCAAGGACCGCCCAAGACCTTGTCCAAGTCCTAACCACCATCCCACATATTTTTCTAAGTGTTGGGAACTTGTCCTAGCCCATTATACCCAGCCCAAGGTGTTCCTGCGCTCAGCCCATGCAGCCACCACGCGCAGCCCCGTCTCGCGCCCAGCAGGCCTTGCACCAACCCAGCAGGCCGCGCCCAGCAGCCAGCGCCCAGGCCCAGCGCGGGTCTGTGGTAGCCCACATTCCAAGCCCATTTCCAAGAAATTCGGCCCACTTCTTTCATGGCCCAAATGCTGCGAATGTTAAGGGCTAAATGAGGATTAATTAGAGTTAATATGGCCCTAACAAAGCTTAAGCAAAGTCACCTCAATTAGCATGCAAAGTGGACATGTGCCTTGCATTATTATATTCAAGATTTTTGTCCTTGTCCCCCCACATCGTGCATCTGTGAACAGACCCCATTTGACCTCATTTTATACTCTTAAAAACCTGCCATTCCACCCAAATATTCCATGCAAAGATGCCCAAGACCTCAGTAAGTCCCTAGGCGCATGGAGGGGTGGCATTTCCCACTTGTTTTGTCTCCCATTAGCCCACCTAGCTATCTCCGCCCAAACCACTATTTAAGGACCCTTCCTCAGTCCTTTCTAAGCTCTTAGACAATTGGAAGCCCCAGCATAACACTTAGAATTGGAGAGAAAAGTCGAGAAGGCCATACCTGCACCTTGCGCGCGCGAGCCAGCCCGGGGAAGGAGGAGAGCGAGGTCTAGCCCATTCCAGCAAGAATATCTCGAGGCTTAGCAGCATCTATGTATTCCTTAGATTTTTCTAAGTCTTGTGGAGTTCACAAGCTCAACCAAATAGCACTCCAAGTCCACCCTAAGCCCCAAAACCGAACCTAGCCCTAGTTTGAGCCCTAACTCGAATTCTCCACTTCCAGTCGAGGTAAGCTCGTGCCTTATGATTTCATAAATTGTTTTATGACATATTATGATTTTTCATGAAGAAAAACCGAGCCATGCATGTGTCTAATGTTGAGTTTCGAATTTATTTAAATTATGGCCTTAAAAATGAAATTCGAGTTGCATGCATGCCTAAGTCAAGATTGTTAGTTTAATCACTCTTATAAATCATGTTATTGATGGTGTTAATGTTTTAGAATGAAATGAGTTCATTAACTTAGTCAAATCATTCATGAAAAATGTGTTAATTGGACCACCGAGGCTTAGTTTAATGCATGCATGATATGACCTGCGTGTTAGCCATTATAGTCATCATTTGTGATGTATAACATTCGGCCCTGAGTAGATTTGTCACACCCCGCCTTACTACTAGCTTTGAAAATCAGAGTAAAATTTTTGTTTTTATTTTCGAAAGAACGTGCGAGCTGGGTTTTCGAAAATACTGACTTATTGCGGGATGTGGCAGATAAAAACTTAAACTGAAACTTGGGCTTGCCCACAGACATAATAAAACATGCAACCAAACTGTCCGCTCGCGGATTATGGAATTATACATGCATAGTCTGTACTATCTCGCACTGTCTAGAAGAACTCGCTGGCGGAAGCATCCGAAATACGAATACATAACATGCGTACATAAACTGAATAAAATACACATGATCATAAATCTAGGACATAAAAATGCTGGTAAAATATGTCCGACTCTCATGACCACG
>BKCP01004516.1:927762-1010346 GCA_008636005.1 Striga asiatica | reverse complement strand
TCCACCCGAGCCGGCGGTCCGGCCAGTCAGCGAACCGGCCGGTTCGACCGGCGGTTCGAGTCCGTCTTGATTCGTGACTTTCGGTCCGAGTCTCTCTCCGGAATTTTAGTATTTTTCGAGCCAAACTAGTCCAGATTAACTGATCAGATAGATCCGAACATTTTAGCATATAATTATACGTTCCGAGCCTTCATACGTTGCAATTATTGCTTATATGTTTATGTAGCTTAAGGAGAGTCGAGCCTCCGACAGCTACTACAGTTTCTTGAGCACTTGCCAGATTTTCAGTATTACCAGATGGGGGCCCTGCACTGGGTATTACATTGCCTATAATCTTGTACCATTTATGAGGTATGTATGTAGATATACAGTTTTACCCGAACGGTCCAGTTTAACCGTTCGTGGTCCAGTTTATGTTGACTCCCAGTAGAGTCACTCGCCCAGTACAGTTTGACTCCCAGTAGAGTCATCCTGGGCTTCTAGGGAGGCGACCCCCAGAACGTGATCACCTGAGAATCGGCCAGTTACCGGTAGTCCGCACCAGTACAGTACAGTTTTATTTATGTATATGCTGAGTTTATGATATTTGATTATACGTGATGTTTATTCAGTGCTGGTTCTTGCGGAGTACAGTGGATGAGTACTCACGCACCCACTATTATCTTTTTAGGTGATGGAGTGCAGCCCGGAGCGTGAGCCGAGCCTGGTGGTGTGGTGGTGTCCAAGTCAGCTGGACATTTGTTTATGTTTATGTTATGTTGGCATGTATAAATAATTTCAGACTGTACTGTACTTTATTTTACGCTTCCGCACTGCCAACTCAGACCTAGTATGTGTGCACGTTTAATTTTCCCTCATCTGTATTTTCCCTAGTCGGATTTTATATGTTGATTTGGGCACGTGCATAAGTATCAGAAAAAGAGAAGTAAGTCAGTAAGTAAGTAGCATCCCGCAAGTTAGTAAGTTTAAACGTTTTTCGAAAACACTTGCAGTATATTTCGAAAATAACCGCGAAAATTTTACCCAGCTTTCGTGAGTCAAAGTTATAGTAGGCGGGGTGTTACATTGTTTCTCGTGTCCCAGAGGGCCTGTTTGAGAAAGGGTAGAAGGCACACGGGTTTGCCTTGGCACATCGCTCCTAGGATAAATACCTCTTGCTCGCTCACTTTGTTCCACTCTGTTTTCCCAAAGATGTTGCACGTGAAGAACTTGTGCACGATTGCAATGGGCACCTCTTTAATCAAACCTGCTGATGGATCGCGTTTGTTAAAGGATTTGCAAGGAGATAAAATGGCCCACTGCTTATGGACGTCAAATTTCTCGGGCTTTTGACGTGCACCCGTGGTCTTCAAGTGGAGAATATCGCAAAGGACCTTGTCGGTGATCTTGGGCTCTTTTCCTTGTAAACGGCACGTGAGGTATTTCATATTTTCGTGTGTCTCCAACGTGCTAAAGAACTCGATGGTAAGGCCTTTGAAGGAGGTCAAATTCACGTCCGCGTACTTTTCCAGATTAAGAGAGCTTAGATATTTTCTGACGTCATCGACTATGCCCAGGCTCTGTAACACCTCCCAGTCTAGCACTCGAGAGCGCGGGAATGGTTTCGCTGCAAGGCGTTTGTACGTGAGCGCCTCATCTTCATTAAGAACCGTGAATGGAACGCCATGAATTTCAGCTAAAGTCCTGGTTTCCTCCGCTGGGTGTGAGTTGGAGTGGTCCGATTGGTCCGAGTCGCTCGATGATTCGGATGGAGTTGCTATTCTCTTGCGTTTGCCCGTGTCCTTAGGAGGAGCCTTCGATGGCGCCTTTGCTTTTCCCATATTCGGCTTTTGGCTACGTTGGACAAAAATCGGCGAACGCGAACCAAATATCTTGCTTACTCAGTGGGGGCAATGGATCGAACAATTGGTGGGCGAGAAGTGATTTGAGATTCTTGTGAAGAGATTGAAACAGGCACGCCACCAATCAATCAACCAATCAAGAGATAGGCTAGCTTTTGTACCTTGAGCTATTAAGATGGCCGGAGTTGAAGGGTTGATCGGAATTATGCTTGGGATTTTGGAGCACTTGCCCGCGAGGAAGGTGGCCGAATGAGACTGACTGGCCGGAGAAGATGAGGTCATGGAGAGATGAAGGGATTGGCCAGAGGTCGCGAGGTTGGGGTGTCGGTATTGTGCCGGTCGGCAGTCGCGTGGTGGTCGGAGGTCAGAGCGTCTGGCGGAAGTTGATGTCGAATGTGACGGGACTAGGGTTACGTCGCGAGAGAGAAAACGAGGGTGAAAATATGAAGTTGACCAGCGACCCTTGTTTTTATAGGTTGAGAGTGCCGCAGCGTGACGCTTCCTTTCTTCCGCGGCGTGACGTGCCAAAAGTCGAAGCTTCTCTGTCCGCCCGCTAGAGGTGCCACGACTTGTGCCGCGGCGCGAAGCTCAGGTATGGCCGCAGCGTGAAGAGAGACGCAGCGTGACGATCAAAAAGGGCTAAAAGCCCGTGAGAGGCTCCATGAGATGCTCCGCGGCGCGAAAGTTAATGTTATGCCCCGACGCAATAGTATCCGCGGCGTGAAGATGAAAACAAATCTTCTGAAGGCCCGTGAAAGGCCTCACGAGGTGTTCCGCGGCGCGAAGGTTGAGCTATGCCGTGGCGTGAAAGTAGTCGCGACGGGGAGAAAGGAATCTGCTTCTGCTCGTCGATTTCTGCCTTTATTTATATATAATATACAAATAGTACAAGGATGCTCGGTTTAAAGCTGGGAGCTCGACATATTCATGATCAAACATACAGTGGTTCTCTGAGACCCACAGTCTCGACGTGCCTATTACCGAGTTGTCCTTCAAAATACGGTTTCACCTGTGACCATTCACCACAAATAGTTCATTATTTGCCGGATTGCAAAGTTGAACGGCTCCAAGAGATAGAACTTCATCGATGACATAAGGTCTGCTCCACCGAGACTTGAGCTTTCCCGAAAATAGACGAAGCCGTGAATTATATAAAAGGACCTTCATGCCGGGCACCAGGTTTTTTCGAACAATTGAGGCATCGTGGAGTTTCTTGACTTTGTCCTTGTAGATCTTCGAGTACTCGTATGCCTCGTTCCTCCATTCTTCGCGTTCCAAGAGTTGCAGCATCCTCTCCTTTCCGGCTGCATCCAAGTCAAAGTTCACCTTCTTGATAGCCCAAAATGCCTTGTGCTCAATTTCCACCGGAAGATGGCAAGATTTTCCATAAACAACCCAGAACGGGCTCATTCCCAAGACTCCCTTATACGCCGTCCGTTGGGCCCATAATGCATCATAAAGCCGATTGGACCAATCTTTCCTAGAAGAGTTCACCGTTTTCTCAAGTATGGTCTTTATCTGCTTGTTGCTCGTCTCTGCCTGGCCCGACGTTTGTGGATGATATGGGGTAGTCACTTTATGTGAGATGCCATATTACTTCATGAGCTTTTCAAAAATTCGGTTGCAAAAGTGTTTGCCCCCATCACTCACAATGGCCCTTGGGAAACTAAACCTGCTCAAAATATGACCTCGCAAAAACTTGATAACCACGTTAGCGTCACACGTCCTCGTGGGGATAGCCTCGACCCACTTGGACACGTAATCTACGGCAAGCAAAATATATTCAAAGCCAAAATATTTAGAAAAGGGTCCCATAAAGTCAATGCCCCATACATCAAAAATTTCAGCTTGCAAATTGTTAACCAGAGGCATCTCATTTCTAGCACCAATATTTCCAATTCTTTGAGCGGTCACAAGATTTGCAAAAGTTATGAGCATCTTTAAATAGAGTAGGCCAAAATAAACCTGATTGGAGAACTTTGAAAGCAGTTTTTCTTCCTCCAAAATGGCCTCCACATTGGAACTCGTGGCAAAAAGCGAGAACGTCCGCTTGTTCTTCTTCGGGCACGCACCTCCGAAGGATTTCATCTTTCCCCACTTTAAAAAGGAATGGGTCCTCTCAAAAATAGCTCTTGCACATCAAAACAAAGCGCTTTCTCTCTTGGGAAGAGAGGTTAGACAACAATATTCCACACGACAAGTAGTTCACAATGTCTGCATACCAAGAAATAGTAGTAACTTCACTAACATGCTCAAAAGGGAAATTATCATTTATACCAACTCGTTCATGCAATGTGAGTGCAGAATCAGAAGGAACAATGCGAGACAAGTGATCAGCAACAACATTCTCACAACCTTTTCTATCACGAATTTCTACATCAAACTCTTGCAATAGTAAAATCCACCGAATGAGTCTAGGTTTCAATTGAGACTTACTCAAGAGATACCTAAGAGCCGCATGATCAGAATGAACAATCACTTTAGATCCCAAAATGTAAGATCTAAATTTTTCAAGCGAAAATATCATGGCTAAAAGCTCTTTGTCGGTGGTGGTATAGTTCAGTTGGGCACAGTTTAAGGTCGAACTAGCATAATAAATTACACGAAGTAACTTATCAACTCGTTGACCCAGGACGGCTCCAACAGCAAGGTTCGAAGCATCACACATAATCTCAAAAGGCAACGACCAATCAGGAGCAATAACAATGGGTGCAGTCACAAGCTTATTTTTCAACTTATCAAAAGCATCTACACATGCATCATCAAACACAAAAGACACATCATTAGAAAGAAAGTGACACAAAGGCTGGCTTATTTTTTAAAAATCTTTAATGAACCTCCTATAGAAACCAGCATGACCCAAAAAACTTCTAACTCTTTTCACATTCACGGGAGGGGGGAGTTTTTCAATAACACCAATCTTTGCCTTATCAACCTCAATACCACGATTAGACACCACAATGGACTAACACAACCCCACTAGTCACCATAAAATGACTCTTCTCCCAACTCAAGGTCAAATTAGATTCAATACATCTTTCAAGCACACGAGATAAGTTATGGAGACAATCAGAAAATGAAGTACCAAAAATAGAGAAGTCATCCATAAATACCTGTAGGCAATCCTCAAGCATATGGGAGAAAATGGAGAACATGCACCTTTGGAAGGTCTCAGGTGCATTGCATAGGCCGAATGGCATCCGCCTGAAAGAAAATGTGCCAAATGGACACATGAAGGTCGTCTTGGGCTGGTCTTCGGGCGCTATGGCTACTTGGTGGTAGCCGGAGAGACCATCTAGAAAGCAGTAGAACTGGTGGCCCGAGAGACGATCGAGAATCTGATCAATGAAGGGCAGCGGGAAGTGATCCTTCTTTGCCACGGCATTGAGGCGCCGATAATCTATACACATTCTCCACCCGGTAGTGATTCGGATGGGGACCATCTCGTTCTTCTCATTCTCGATCACCGTGATACCCCTTTTCTTGGGCACCACATGTATGGGGCGGACCCACTGGTTGTCCGCCACTGGATAGATAAGTCCTTCCGAATAGAGCTTCAGCACCTCCTTCTTCACCACCTCCATCATGTTCGGGTTGAGCCATCGCTGGCTGTCCCGAAATGGCTTGGCACCTTCTTCTAGGATGATCCGGTACATGCATGTGGAAGGGCTGATGCCCTTAATGTCTCCAAGGCTCCACCCAATAGCTTTCTGATTCTTCTTAAGCACATCAATCAATTCCTTATCCTCGTCAAGGTTAAGTTCGGCAAAGATGATGACCGACTTCTGCTTCTCGTCATCAAGGAAGACGTACTTGAGATGGCGGGGTAGTTCCTTAAGCTCTAATGCGGGTGGAGTAGGTGCGTGTGGCTCGTCAGCTGCGAAAAGCTCAATGATTGGCACTTCTTCATTGTTTAGGTCGGGCATTGACCTCTCTTCCCAATCTCGTACAGTCATCTCTTCCACGAACGGATCGGTTATGTCAACAAAGGCACACTCCTCCACAAAGTTCACTGAGGATGCAGATATGGCTTCTCGAACTGAAATAGAAATGGACTCGCCCACGACGGTCATATTCAATGTCCCGTTCCTGACATCGATGAGGGTGTTGGTGGTGGCCATGAATGGTCTGCCGAGAAGGATGGTGTGATCCTTCTCATTCTCCTGTACGTCCCCCACATCCAGGACGACAAATTCCACCGGGACAATGAGTCTCCCAACACGAACAAGGACATCTTCTACTACCCCTTTTGGGTATCGGATTGAACGGTCTGCAAGCTGGAGGCACATCTGGGTTGGCCTCAAGTCTCCTAGGCCGAGCCGCTGAAAGATAGAGAACGGCATGAGATTGATTCTTGCTCCGAGGTCAAGCATCCCCGAAGCTTCCTTTCTATTTCTGAGGGCTATTTGAATCACGAAGCCCCCAGGATCTTGTTCTTTCTTCGGAAGATCATGCTGCATAGCACTTGCAGCCTCGTAGACCACTACCTTCTCCCCGTCTCCAATTTTTCTCTTTTTTGTCACTAAGTCCTTGAAGAACTTCACGTACGAGGGCATATTCTTGATCACGTCTAGGAGTGGCAAGTTGACGTTGACCTTCGAGAGCATGCTGTATAGGTCCCGGAATTGCTGTTCCTGCTTCTCATCTCGTAGGCAGCTCGGGAAAGGTATGCTTGGTTTTAAGGGGTTTGGTGACTTGTGTAACATTAGGCCTTCTGTCTGCTTCCTTGGCTCAGCTTCTGTATTCTTCTTCGGGCTCTCCTCTAATCCCTTTTGCTGGTCGGTCGGCTTAAGGTCATCAGGTTTGGGCATTTCCACGTGGTTGTTTATCTCCTTCCCGCTTCTCAAAACCGTTATTGCTTTGGCTTCTTTAGGCTGGCTGGGCAACTTCCCCTTGTCTGAGTCAGCCTTTATGTTCCCAACTCTTGTGGCAAGTTGTCCCAACTGTGTTTCCAAGCGTTTGATGGATGCATCGGTGTCCAAGCCCCTTTGCTCACTGTTCGCCATAAACTGGAGAATTTTGTCCAGTTTGTCGTCTTGATTTGATGAGCTAGAACCGATCCCTTGTGCTTGCATCCCACTCATCTGGCCTCTTTGCTGCTGTTGTTGCTGCTGTTGAGGGTAGTTCATCCTAATCTGCTGTTGGGGAATGAAGGTGGGTCGAGATTGTTGTTGCATGAAGTTCTGTCGAGGAGGCTGTTGGGTGTTGCTGTTGTTGGACCATGAGAAATTTGGGTGATTTCTCCACCCCGGGTTATATGTGTTTGAGTATGGGTCGTTGGCAGGCCGGTTCTGGTAGCCTTGAAGAGCATTGACGTCTTCATATTGTTCACCAAAATCCTGATCGAATGCCGAGGGGCATACCTCGGATCTGTGCCCTTGGACTCCACATGCTCCACACGCCTCAACGGTCATAGTCTGCATTGGCTGGCCTCCCCTTGCATTCAGTAGCCGCATCTGCTCCGTGAGCTCAGCTATCTGATGGGCCATCATGTCTCACCCAGAGGATACTTCATGGACCCTGGCCCTCTTTCCTCGACTGCTCTTTTGAGACGAGTTAGAACTTATCGCCTCAAAAATGTCATTCATCTCCTCGGCCGTCTTTGCCAAAGTATCTCGGCCGCATTGTCCACTATGTACTGGAGATTGTGGTGGAGAGAATCATAGAAGCTGTTCATTAACAAGGCAGGTGGGAAGTTATGGTGTGGGCACTACCTCTGGAGGTCTTTGAAGAGCTCCCATGCCTCATGAAGTGGCTCGTTCGGTTGTTGGGCAAAGAAAACGATTTGAGACCGGAACTCCTGCGTCTTCTGGTGAGAGTAGTATTTCCCAATAAACTTAGTGTACACTTGCTCCCAAGTGGTTAGGGAGTCGGGAGTAAGTGTCATAAACCAAGCCTTGGCCCAGTCTTTGAGTGTCTCGGGGAAACACCTCATCTTCAGCTGGTCCTCGTTTAAGTTGTGGAGATGGAAGGTCTTGAGGACGTTATAGAACTCTCGGATGAAATGGAGTGGGTCCTCGTTGGGTAAGCTGTGGAATGAAGGTAGCTGGTTGTAGTGGGTCATTTTTAGCTCGTAATTTCGGGCTGCTGGCCCTAGCCAGATGCATGAAGTCACTGGCCGGATTATTAGTTGGGCCAAATCACGAAGAAGATGACGAGGAGGGTTATTCACTTCCTCATTACCGTTATGTGCCATGTCTCCTTGGCTATTTGAGTCTCGGTTGGCTGAGTCTGAAGATTCAGGGGCAAGGTTGGCCAACAAGTCCCATAGATCCCTCTGGATGGATTCCTTGTTCAGGACGATTACACGACCACTCCTGGTACGCATAAACAAAAACAACAAAAATGTCACGGGCACCAGATAGATAAGAAAGAGGTAAAGAAAAACAAAACAAGAAATCACTAAGCCTAATCAAGAAAATGAAACGAAAGGAAACACAAAGTCAAGAAATCACAAAAAAATAACAGAAACACTGAAAACAAAATGAATAGACGCACAAAATAAGTCCTAAACCTTCCCCGGCAATGGCGCCATTTTGTTGTAGTTATTTTTACCGAAGTTAAATCGAAAGATTCGAACACCGGGTTGTATCTCAAGGAAGGTCAGCCGGATTATTTGTACGGATATTCAATCACACGAAAAAAGAAAATAAATCCCTAAACACTCTGATTCAATGATTTGGGTTTTCAAGTATCAACTAATAATTCTCAAGCAACGCAAATAAACAATTATCAATACTTAAAACGAGTTTCTTTTACGTACGAAGGCTAGGGAATCTGGGATGATTATACTCAAATCAAATTCAAATACCAAGAAAAAATCATTCGGTTAAATGATTCAATCAACCTACACATCTAGAAATTATTCCTCAATAACTTCCCGTAACAAGAGGAAAAATATAGACGGCAAATCAAACCAATCAATTAACACGTAGGCAATACAATTATGAACAAGCCTACTCTAGTCGAGCCTAGATCGACCGACTTTTTCCCTTTCAGTTCTACAAGTCGATTAATTAGATCAGAATAGTGATCAAGCATCTAACCCTAGGTTTAAATAAACTCGAAAAGATTGAACGAAAGTCACAAGCAAGATAAGCACACTAGTACGAGTAATCACCCCCTATCCCTAGTTTAAAGATTTAGCCACTCATAATCAAAATGAGAAGAAAACTTACGATAAATAAGAAGTGTTAATCTCAAGCACAATCCAAATCCACGATGAAATAATTTTGGGTGTCACTCCCAAAATTCTCAAAATAAGCAAAAGATAAAAGGAACAAGTTTTTTGTCTGATAAAAACGAGAGAAAAATGAAGTCTGCAGAATGATTTCTCAAACCCTCGCCCGATCCTACTTAAACGCGAACAGATTTCAAATTTTAAAAGATTCAGCGCCACGGCGCGATGCGCTGATGTGGCGGCGTGAAGGATGTCGCGGTATCGTGGCCACGGCGTGGAGAAGGGAAGTGCAGCGACGCTAGGCTTGTCGCGGCGTGGCATTTGGGGAAACTCGATTCCTCTGTAAGGCCGTGGAGAGTCTCACGGCGTGGGAGGGAAGTGGCACAGCGCTGGAGGCCGCCGCGGCGTGGCTCTCGGTGTAAAAAAAAAAGTGTCGCGGCGTGGCAACTGAAAAGAGACCCTCTGAGGCCCGTTAAGGCTCCGCGTGTGTGGTAGCGGCGTGTTGTAGGTGAAGTGGTAACTGGAAAAAGCTTGTGTTCCGATAGAGACATGCACTTTATAAAACCGGGACAGTTCGACTGAATAAACTTCAAGCATCTGGTCAATATTCCAAACCTGCACACCTCCAAGAACAAGAAAATACCCGGAAAACAAAGAAGACCAACGAATATACAAAAATAACGAAATAATAGCGAAGACACGAAATAAACGACTGCATGACAGAAAATCCTATCAAAAGACCTAAACCGGGGGTTAAAACCTGCAACACCTCGCTACTTAGGACCAATTTTTCGCAAATGTTACCTTCGTAAACGCTTATAAATTTTTCACAATCACTTGCAAACTTATCTCGGGATGCTGCTAAAAACTTATTTGCTTTGAAAATTCGTTTTCTTAACTTGGTCTAGACTTAAAGAAATCAGATTTAAATCTCTTATCGACTCTTGCATTTAAACTAGTTCCGTTCGTACTAGCGAACTGGATAAATTATTTAAGTCTAGAAGAACTGTCATGCAAGTTCGAAATAAAAGCAAGCATAGTGGAATGTCTGAAAATGCGTGGTAATATTAGTTATACAAAACATTTAAACAAATGTCCCGGGAACAACTTTCGTGCGGAACCCACGACCACAACCACCACAGCTGGACTCACGCCTGCCCGCCGACCCTGCCATCTGAAAATATAAAGTGGGGGTGAGTACGGTCCACTTGTACTCCATAAAAACCCATTCTAAAGTAAACAGCAACAATAATAATGATATCACAGGACTGGTATATATAAGTAACTGAAACTCCTGGACACTATGGCCGGTAACTGAAATCTCCCGGACACTCTGGCCGGTAACTCCTGGACACTCTGGCCGGTACCGTGTGCACACTCTGATGGTATATTTAAGGTGGACTGGGCCACCACCAGAACGTAGGGAAGGACAACTCGGCCTTAACCCCAATCAGAATAAAACTCATATACATACCTGAACATGATATCGACTATTATACTCAATGTATAACCCAGACTAGGTCCCCACCTGATCTGCTTTGAAAAAGGGTAAGTGCGGCTGTGTTGGTAGCTGACTCCTCAAGCTACATAAAATATAAGCAAACAAATATACTAAGTACTATGCTCGTCATATGCCCAAAAATATGCTAGGATGCTCTACTCTATCAGATTACTCATCCGGATATAAAGGAACGCTCTACGGGTTCACTGCAAAAAGTTCTAAGTCCGGAAATTAGACTGATAAGCTCAACTGATCTGGTTTGGCTCGGAAAATTGCTTAGATTTCAGAATAAAACTCGGACCGAAAATCACGAACCAAAACGGACTCGAACTGCCGGCTAAACTGGCCGGTTCGCTAACTGGACGAACCGGGTCGGGCTGAATCGGACCGGGTCGGACCACCGGTTCACTCTGGACCGGGTGGTCACGGGCTACTCGCACTGGCCAGGTTCGGTCCCGTGCCGGGCCTGCTGGGGCCCTGGCACAGCGCTGGGCACTATCGAACACGAGGGACGCGGGGCTGACGCGTACCCGAGCTGACTGGGCACTGGGCATGCGGTTGGGCACGACCCGAGTGCTAGGTTAGTTGTCTGTAGTTGCTAGGTTAGTTCTTTGTAGTTGCTAGGTTAGTTCTCTGTAGTTGCTAGGTTAGTTCTTTGTAGTTGCTAGGTTAGTTCTCTGTAGTTGCAAGGTTGCTAGTTGCTAGGTTAGTTCTCTGTAGTTGCTAAGTTAATTCTCTGTAGTTGCTACGTTAGTTCTCTGTAGTTGCTAAGTTAGTAGTTGTTAGGTTAGTTCTCTGTAGTTGCTAGATTAGTAGTAGCTAGGTTAGTTCTTTGTAGTTGCTAGTTTAGTTGTCTGTAATTGTTATGAGTTGTCCGCATTTTAAGAGTTGGCCGCATTTTAAGAGTCGGCCGCAATTGATCCGCCCCATATATATCAGTAATGCTAAAAAGCCAACAGCCAATGAGACAACTCCATGTGGGGCTGTCCCATATTGGAGCTATGTGGGACAGCCCCACATGGAGTTATCCCATTGGCTGTTGGCTCCGTTATG
Source organism: Striga asiatica (assembly GCA_008636005.1). Lineage (NCBI taxonomy): Eukaryota > Viridiplantae > Streptophyta > Magnoliopsida > Lamiales > Orobanchaceae > Striga > Striga asiatica. The sequence continues at coordinate 998,771 of BKCP01004516.1, read as the reverse complement.
GAGCCAACAGTTGGCTCCTTAGCGTTATTACCCTATATATATATATATATAAAGGTTTGGTATTTACTTGACGTAGTAGCTAAATTCTCGCCTAAAAATTTTATTTTTACTTTCTTTAGTAACTTTTTAAAATATTTTTGAAAAATGGCGGCCAATCATTTGAAATTCAAATTTAAAAAATTAATGTAATTAATGTACAAAATCATTCTGGTTAAATATGGTGGCGGTTACCATTTAAATGATGCAAAGATTTTAGGTAAGTATTATTTTATTAAATTTTAGTTGATAAATTTATTTCTTTTATTTTAAAGCAAGTAATATGTTATTTTATGCAATTTTCATTTATTAACATATCCAATTTACATATTCTGTTTCCTAAACATCATATAACATAAAAATGGAATGGTTTACTAATATGGGCAATATTTATCGAAAAGTGATTCAACAATTCCATTTTATATAATATTTTGAATCTAAAGCAAAATGGTTTACTAATACTAATGTAATGTCATGGTCTGCAAAATTATCGTGGACCGTCTTGTTAATTAATATAAAAAATAGTTCAATATAGTGGCAATCTGTTAAGGCCATTACAATATTAATTCAACCCACATTACCCCATAGTTAAGGACGAATAGTACAAAGATTTCCAACACTTGATTTATTTATTTATTACTATTATTATTATCAATATTTATATCAATATTTATCTATATATATCAATATCTATATATAAGGTTTGTATTTATCTGAAAAATTTAAAATTACTAAACTTGGCCTTTTATTTTTTGAAAATTTTAAAAAATCCCGCCTCTAAAAGTTAATTAATTAATTTATGGTATAAAATTGACAAAAATAATAAAGCTGATTTTAGTACAAAGTGAGCGATTTTATTTTAAATATTTGTGGCTATTTTTATTTTTGGTAGAAATAGTGTTGTTATTAATAAATGTCTATTTTATGATATAAATTGGCGATTTTATTTTGGTATGATATTTCTGAATTTAAATGGGTATTCCAAAAATCACTCATGCCAGTCCAACAAATCATCAAAGCTGCTCATAAGGACTGGCTGGACTTCTGCTTGGTTTCTTAGATTTCTTTTCTTTTGGTCTTGATAGGTTGCTTTAGTTTGCTTTGTTTTTTGCTTCTTTCTGGTCTATTGTCTTGCTTGTATTTGCGGTTTTGTAGTTTAAGTTAGTCCCTAGCTAGGCTTTATAGCAGTGGTTGGGTGCTAAACTTTGGTCCTCTTTTAGTTTCTTTTTGGCTTTTGGATTTGTTGTTTTTCTTGAGGTTCTAGGCCGCTCTCATGCGAGCCTCTCAGTTTGTGGTTTTCCGGGGGTTGTGTTGTATTTGACCTTTATTCTCTTTTGAGTTTTTTATATAGTTGCCTCTTTCGTTTTGGGAAAAAAAAAATGGTATGAATTTTATCTGGTATGGATGAANNNNTGGTATGAGGTTTATTTGGTATGGGTATGAAAATCCAATTTTAGGTTGATGATAACTTGCCATAAGATATTGATGATAATTCAAAAATTGATATGTATTTCTCTTGAATCAAAAAGATCTTTGAACAAGTATTGGTTAGTAAAACTTAAAATTTGTAATTTAATTATAGAGAATTAGTTGATAATTTTGAGCGATAAGGTAACCGATAACAAATCCAGAAAATTGTGAGATAATATATATTAAATATATATAAAGGAATTTATTGTGTACTTCAAATTTGGGTTCCAAATTTAAAAGTCAAATAAGTAATTATTCATAACTTATGGGTCAATATTAATTAGGACGTAATAAAATAGTCAATTATTTGTAGACAAGCAAGATTCCATTTTGACAGAAGATGGATAGGAAAAGAAGGCTTTGAAGACACTGTCAAAACAGCTTGGCTTATACCAGTCACAGGAACCCCTTTTTTCAAGCTGAAAGAGAAAATCAAGCACACAAGACTAGCATTGCTCAAATGGAGCTCCACATTTCAGTCTCAGAATCAAAAGCTCATTGCAGAACTCACCATCAAAATGGAGCAATTGAACAATGATAAGTCAGAAGAAAATTGGGACAGCTGGGAAGTCACAAGAAGGGATTTAAATAAAGCTCATCTCCAGGAAGAAATATATTGGTAGCAGAAATCCAGACAAAGGTGGCTTAAAGAGGGAGATGCAAACACAAGATTTTTCCATGCCTTTACCCTTCAACGCAGAAGACAAAATGCAATCACCAGGCTGCTATCATCTCAGAGCAGATTGCTAACATCCCAAAGATCCATTGAACAACACATAGCAGACTTCTACAGCAACCTCTTCACATCAGAAAGCAGTTGGGGTGGAGAATCAATACTACCTTTGATCCCTCAAACAATAACTCCAGACATGAATGAAGCTTTATTAAAGCCAGTTTCTGAAGAAGAAATCAAGAAGGCCTTATTCAGTCTTCCAGCAGACAAGGCACCAGGGGAAGAAGGAATGACTTCAACTTTCTATCAGCATTTCTGGACTCTGGTCAAGCAGGATTTATCTGATGCTATCCTCACTTTCTTTCAATCGGGTATGCTACTGAGATACTGGAACCACACAATCATATCACTGATTCCAAAATGCATCAATCCTGATACTCTGAGCCACTTCAGACCAATAAGCCTGTGTACTGTGGTCTATAAAATCATTTCCAAAGTGTTGGCTAACAGATTGAAAGCATGTCTAAATTCTTGCATAAGTGATTTTCAAGCTGCTTTTGTAGAAGGAAGACAGTTGATGGACAATGTCATAATTGCTCAGGAGGCATTTCACTATCTAAACAGACATTCATCTGGCTCTAACTACTTTATGGCTTTGAAATTAGACTTGATAAAAGCATTCGATAGGGTAGAATGGAGATATGTACATGATATAATGATACAGATGGGATTCCACAGAGAGTTTGTCAAATGGATAATGACTTGCATTTCAACAGCTTCTTTGTCCTTTAAAATCAATGGTGCTGTGAGTGGTTATATTTCTCCTACTCGAGGTATAAGACAAGGAGATCCATTGTCCCCCTATTTATTCATAATAGTAGCAGAACTTCTCACAGCACTTATTCTCCATTCAGTGGAAAATGGACAACTCAAGGGTCTTCGACTATCCAGAAATGGACCTATGCTCACCCATCTCCTGTTTGCAGACGACTCACTTTTCTTTTGCAGAGCTGGGGCTGATCAAGCTTCAGTACTTATGAATCTTCTGGAAAAATACAGGCTCTTCACAGGACAAGCTGTTAATCTGAACAAATCTGCTATCTTTTTCAGCAGAAACACTCCTCACCCACTGCAACACACAATCTGTTCTGCTCTTAATGGAATCACATCACACAGGTCCACCAGATATTTGGGACTTCCATTGGGAATTGGCAAATCCAAAAGAGAGGTATTTGAGTATCTTCTCACTTCCATCAGAGGCAAATTGCAAAGTTGGAAATTCAAACTACTTAGCCCAGCTGGAAAAGAAGTTTTACTGAAATCTGTGATACAAGCACTGCCAATATTCACAATGTCATGTTTCAAACTGCCCTTGACAATCTGTTCTGAAATTTCACAACTATGTGCTAACTTCTGGTGGAAAAGCAATGATCAACAATCCAGGGGAATTCATTGGAAAAAGTGGAATATCATGTCTCTACCTAAACTGAATGGAGGAATGGGGTTTTTGGATTTACAGGTCTTCAATCAAGCATTGATATGCAAGCAGCTCTGGAGAATTAATTCCAATCCCAACCTACTTGTGAGTAGGCTACTGAAAGATAGATACTTCCCTCAGACAGCATTAACTCAAGCAGGAAAATCACAAAAAGGGTCTTGGTTATGGAACTCTTGGATGGATGTCATGCCTTTTTTTGCAAAATGGCTGAGGATAGAGATTAGGAATGGGGTCACCACCAAAATAACTGATCTTAACTGGATACCTGACCTCCAAAATCCTTCTCCTACTTTAATACCCATTGCCAGGAATCATCTAATATGGGTAAAGGATCTTATGAACTCTAATGGATCATCCTGGAATGATTGGTTGGTAAAGCAGGTGTTTAATCAGGTGGAAAGCGAAGCTATTCTTAACATCTCCTCAATTCACCCAGGCAGAGAAGACAGACCTTATTGGGGACTTGATAAGAAAGGGAAATTTTCAGTCTCCTGTACCTATAAGAAGCTCTCAACTATCAAGCTGGCTGCCTTAGACATTCCTGAATGTAGTACCAGCTCAAACATTACAAAGTCAGTGAAGTACAGGCTCTGGAAAATCAAAGTGGCTGGAAAACTAAAACACTTTCTCTGGAAATGTATTACAGGAACCTTACCTGTAGCCACCATGCTGATTAAAAGAAAGGTTCCTATTGATCACATTTGCTCTCTTTGTGGTGAAGCAGCTGAAACCATAGAACATACACTTCTTACTTGTCCAAGAGCTAGCAGGGTATGGGATATGTCACCAGTGAAATGGAATGGAATAACAGACTGCAATGATCACTTCAAAACTTGGTGGTTCAAAATTTGTTCCCTCAACAGTTCTGAAGTTGCCGAAGCCAGAATTCAGCTCTCTACTTATATCCTTTGGTGGCTTTGGAAGTCAAGGAATTTATGGATATTTCAAAATTCCCTCATGCCAGCTGCAGCAGTGATCAAGATGGCACAATCAGATTGGTCTCATTACCAGGCTGCTTATGGACAGTTGCTTTAATGTAGTTGTATTTCTCTTTTGGTTTCCTAGCTTAGGTTTTTTCTGAAGGTTCAGGATCCCTTCTAGGCTGATGCAGTAGAGGGTGAATGCCTTATTGTATATGGGTTTGTGATTTGCTCAGTTCTAGTTATTTTCATTTCCTCTGGTTGAGGTTCTAGACCACCTATGGGTGTGTCTCCCACTTTGTATTTTCGATTTATCTTGTACTTTGAACTTTGTATTAGGACTCTGTCCTCGTTGAGTTTTATGATATATCATCTATCGTTTATTTACATATAAATTTAAATATATAATAATTTTTAACCAAGATATTTATTTTATAGAATCACATTGTAGCCAAATCGAATTTTGAAATAAGAATTTAAAATGATACTTACTTTATAAATGAAGATAATGTAATTTATTATTAGTTACGTGCACTATACGGGTTTTGTATTAATTTTAATACATATTTTAATTAATTTTGCAGAATTTAAATTTCATATAATAGTTTTAATAAATTATATAGGTAAATTGTATTGTATATTACTTCTATATTTTTAATTTATAAATATTATTATTTGAGCATTTTTAATATATTAATATTAATGAATATATCTTACCCGTGCATCTCACGGGATTCATACTAGTATATATAATAAGAATAACCATTTACTAAAAATAATAGTAAATAATTTTGAGAATATTTAATGCATACTATTTTTTGAAAACTTTTTAAATATATGCATTAATTGCTTCCATATACATGTTTTCAAATAGGATATAATAAAAAATATTGTTTCCTTAAATAATTCTATTAATCTATGCAATAATTTCATTGATATCCATTATAATAAATTACGAGACTGATTTTTCATGATTCATGTTGATAATATTTTGATCAAGATAAATATTACAACATATTTTAAGTTCTAACCATAATATTATTTTTTTTCACAAATATTCACTATTATCCAAAAATATTTACAGAAAATCGTAACAGATTAGGTAGAATTTTTTCTTCCAGTTAATCAGGCGAAATCAAGTTGGTGAATTAACTTTTGCCAATATAATTTTTTCTGAAGATTTACTTCATTATATATAAAAAATAAATTATTATTCAAATTAATATAATTTACTATTTAAGAGATAATGAGTAGATACATTAAATAGTTTTGGTCAAAAATTTAAATTGAAATACATTAATTGTTCTTTAATATTTATTAACATATTATTGGCAACCCTAATAATTTATTTTATTTTCTTAATTTTTATTTATTTCTATAATGAAATTCCTGTAAAATATATTTTCATTACGGAGTATGTTAAATAAAAGATAAATCCTTATAATGAAAATCAAAAAAATCTTGATCATAGTAGGGAATGAGTTTTTGGCATTTGCTAAATCAAGTTGTTTAATTAGTATACAAAATTAAATTCTAAAAAAACACGTGTGTATATTTTGTAAAATATTTATACACTATTTAATTTTAAATTTAAATTGATTACATAAATAAATAATAATGACGTGCATTATATATTTTTCATTGCATAAAATAAAAATAAAAATAAGACGTACAACTTCTATAACTTTTATAAATAATAATGACATTATATGACAATAAAGTTTATAATAAAATAATAATCAAGTATTATATATGGTAAACAAGAATAACTAAAATTGTTATATTCTCTTATATCAAGAAATAAATATATATACTAAAATCAAATTTTTATTAGTATAAATGTGTTAGTGAGATAATATATTAATTATTTTAAAAGTTAAACCTAACATGCTCATATTTAATGTTCTGGGTAAGAAAAGAAACGCTGATTAAAATATGTAGAAAATATATGATAACACTATTGTTTTTTACACTTAACGCTGATTAAAAGAGGTGAAAAATAGATGATGAACTATTGCTTTTTAGACTTAAAAAGACAGGGCCTGTGAAAATAACTTATTTAATTGGCCCCGTTTGGTAGATAACGGATTGAAGATAAATTAGCGAATTGGACTTAATTGAGAGGTTTGACCCGTCAAATCCGCTATTGAGCCAATTTGGTAAATAGCTTATTTGATAAGTTTTTTGGGCCCAAAACTCTAATTTAGAAAAAGCTCATTAGAGCAGCATTTTGGAGATAGAGGATTCACAAAATCATTTACTTGGAACTTTTTAATTTGTATTATTTATTTTACAATTTACATTGATTTAGGTGCTAATAAATAATATTATGTCATCCATATGATTAATTTATCTAGAAAAATGTGAAATTCACGACTTCTTCATCAAGTGTTAGTAAATTTAAAAAATAATAATATATTTATAAATTACCAACTAAAAAATATTAAATGTTTTAATATATTATTATTAAAAGAATACACCTTAAATAACAAAATGTCCTTATTGTTCATTTTGCAATGTCAAACATCTATAAGCTTTAAACTATTTACCAAACACTTATTTAAAAACCGCTAATGCAATCCGCTGGTCAAATCAGCTAATATAATTTGTTATCCGTTATTCGCTGATACAATCCGTTATCCGCTGATCGCCAAACAAGACCAATATCTTTATTCCGTGCACCACACGAGATATGTACTAGTTTTCCATTTAAATTACTTAACCTTTTTTAAAAATATCTTATCTCAAACTTTTTTAATTCAATTACCTTAAATCTTAGTTCTTAATTCTCTTTCCTTTTAAATTTTCTAATTATTTTAATTTACTTTTATTAAAAATCTACCATACTTATTATTAGGAAATATTAATTAGGATACTAATAAGATTATAAAATTACAATAACTTAATGGCCAAATTTATATTTAAATGATGAAATAAAAGAAAAATGGTGTCTACTTAAAATAATCGGTACTTAAAATAACGGGTTTTTAAAAATAACAGGGGGTTATACCTTTTCATTTTTGACTTTGTGCATTTTCATGTATAAAATAACAGTAGTGTTTTCTTTTTAAAAAGAAGTTTACTATGTTTCTTCAATAAATATTTTGTTATAAATCTAGAGAAAGAGAGAGAATAGAGAAAATGTATTCTCTTAGGTACGATTTTCATTATAACAGAAGCTCTTTATAGGAAACTTCTGATGGCACAACTCGTAATAATACAAATACATTGAGGGCAAAATAGTCATTCATATATATAGATATTATTTGTGTGGTTCATAATGGTTCATAACACTCCCTCTTGAATGACTATTTCTTAAACATATTTTTACTGATTTGAACAAAGCCCAATCTGCACATCTTCAAGTGTATCTTGTGGCCATCAGGTACCGTTGCTTCAGCATGTAAGAAAAACCTGGTGCAGCAAAATCTGATCATCGTGAAATCATAACATTGTTTCTTCAGGAAAACCAGGTGGGACAAAACCTGATCATCGTGAAATCATGACATTGCTTCCTCAGGAAAACCCGGTGGGACAAAACCTGAGCATTGTGGAAGCACAACATTGCTCCCCCTCAAATAAATCACTTTAGTGGAAAATCCACGTGCTGCCTCGTTAAAACCTTGTCAAGAAAACCCAGTGGGAAAAAAAACTTGATCGAAGGAAAAAGAGTATAGCTACTCCAGTCTCTCTTATCATCGTGAGGAATCATATCATTTATCCAGTAGTCCTCATCATACCATGAATATGCCTCGTTAAAACCTTATTAGGAAAAACCCAGTGGGACAAAATCCTAATGAAGGAAAAAGAGTACAGTATTCATGTGAATACGCCATCCATGTTGTCTCATTAAAAACCTTGCTAGGAAAACTCAATGGGAGAAAACCTCAGCCAAGGGAAAAAGAGTACAACGCGTATTCTATATTGTCACCATAATAATCTTTCCATAATATGCAAGAGTATCATATAAATTCATTCAGATTTTCATATATTGATGGTATTCATGATAATATGCCATATCATGCTTTGTGCAACTTTTATTCTTAAACTCATTCTCATCATCAATTGATTTCAATGGTTTTACTATAGTTCCCAGTATTCACATTTCAGCTGATTTCATTCTCGTCAATATCATTTATATAACGCTATTCATTTGTTTGTGTCGACACTTATTCATTTCCATTATTCCCTGAAATATATTAAGATATCTCATTATCATACTTTACATCAACAATATATACATGCCTACTTCCATCACTTATTTGGGGAATTTCAATTTGCACAATAACAACGCTTCCAGTCTATTATTCCACCATCATATCATTTCATATATTTCACCATCATCAGTATCATTCAGTTTATGATTTTTACACTCTCAGTGTGATGCATATATACAAATTTCAATCATTGATTCTCCCTCTCATCTTAACAGATCCCTGGTCTGTATTTTCAGTATTGAGTTTCATGAAGGGAGTTCATATAATCTCCATTTCGTTCTCGATTTCAACATATAATAGGATGACTTTGAACTCATATCACTTGCAATGTGCACATTTTTCTTTGAAGAGTTCATCATATTAGCTGAGTATAATACTAGCTTTATCACTTTCATATGACACTTATTTTCATTCTTTCATAATCATCTTGTGTCATTCTTTTGATCAAACCATCTCGTAACTTCAACTTACGTGTCATATACACATTCTTTGATCAAATCATCTCGTAACTTCAGGTTACGTGTCATATGTTCATCATTTAATCAAACCATCTCGTAACTTCAGGTTACGAATCACACACATGTGGCTATCTAGTGGATCCATAATATCTAGTAGCACACATGGAGGGATAGTGGGCCCATATATATCGTACCCCTTTCATACTCAGATTGATCAGATATCGATTCACAAATATTTAGCTAGTAATATTTTTCACCAATCGAGAACAAGCATCTCATATCACAAAGAATAAGTTCATCATGCAAACCATCATCAATAATATCGGTAAACATTTTTAAAGTGATCACAATAATTCGTTGCGACACATTTATCACAAACATTTCACATCATCTTTCGGCGGCAATAAATGCACTTTAAGTGTAGGCTCTGACACAATATCTTTTAGCCATTGTTTAAATCCAGAATCGTATCATGTCGTCTGACACAGTTACTTTTGAACACTGTTTAACTCCAGAGTCGTATCGCATACGCATCATGTTTTTTTTTTATAAATTATCAGGTAATTCATTCAATTTTCCTTAACAAAAGTCCAAAATTACAAATGAATTTAGTACTCTCAAATATCCGTAAATATTATTCCTTTCTTCCGAAAAATATCATGAAAAGAATTTATCTATCTCGACTAGAAAGATTGAGGGTGCTAATGAATAATGGTATTCCAAATGATGTTCGATGGTTGATCGAAGCACAAGTTCGATTGTCTGGAGAGTTTCCAAATTCATATAAATATATGCCAGGTATGGGTAAGAGTACTTTTGCAAAGAAACGAAGTTAGGTGGATTCTTCAAATGCGCTCGATGGACTTGTGACACACGATGTAAATCTGTGGGGTACGTGTCCAAAAATCGAGAAGATAAAATAACATTTATAAAGGATGGATTGAGTAAGGAGTCTCAGGATGAAACAATTCAACAGATTCTTGAGACACATCCTAGTGGGTATGTGCATCGTGAGCTTATGTCCTTATAGACTCAGTTCAAAAGTGAAGAAGAACATTATAGTCTCGAAAATATAATTTCAAAAGATCAAGTTTGTAGAACTAGTCTTGTTGGTACGAAAAATCATAATAATACAGTTTAGTATGTTGCACTGTAATTTTGCAAAAAATCTTATAGCCACCGACAGATAAGATTTATTTAAAACCCAGCACCTTATCTGTCAATTGCAATTGTTAGAATAAAACAGTAAAATTATTTATCGTTTTGAAAAGCTTTTCGATTTAAATAGCGAGTCGTTCATCATAATCATATGCACCACAAAGTTTTAAAAAATTCAGTTTATCAACAAATAGATGGATGTTTCAGAGTCTTCGCAAGGTAATAATTTTCTTCAACCGATCAAAACCATATGTGTTCTTGGTGGTTCTAAACTGGTAAGTTTTTCTCAAACTATTGATATTGTAAGTCTGTTAGTAAAAAAGATGGGGAATCAAAAAATCAATTTGCTGTATGGAGGGACTAGCAATACTTTCTATGATAGTCTCTTAATGGTTGGACAATGTTTTGAGATAGAAGTGAAAAGCATCATACCTTTTCGTAGAGCTTCAACCAGAGTCGTCAAGGATTATACAAGCATGATGCTAACTCATTCCATTTATGATTATATGATGGATATGGTAAACAATAGTGATGCTTTTATCATTCTCCCAGGTGGTTATGGAACGCTAATGACAATGTTTACCATTGCTTCTTGGGCGGAATTGAAACTTCATAACAAGCCCATAGGTCTATTGAATTTTAATAACTTCTTTCATGGTTTGCTTAGATTTTTAGGCATAGGAGTATATCAAACCTTTATATCTCCTTCAATGAGAAAAGTATTCAAATTTGCTGACACGTCTGCTGAACTTATCAAAAAGCTTCAAGAATGCATCATATTTCAAGATTCTGTGGAAGCACAAGGGGTCAAGCGAAAAAGAGCTTTTGAACCTTTAGATCTCTCATTATAACCCAGATATCATTCATGGGTGGCAGAGTTACGGAGTTTTATACTCTCGAGACGCACCCTTCTTTTATGGGTTCTATTATGTAAATCTTTGCGTATTTTGTATTCATCGAGTATTTACTGCATCTTCTCCATATTTCCATCATTTGAACATTCTGTACTTGTTCCTCAGTAATAATAATATCAATTTTGCTTTTCCTCAAGATAAGTGTGTAGTACTTCATGAATACAATCATTTTTATTGTAATATCTGTATGATCTCGTATCTCAAGACGATCTGATATAGTCCCTTAGACTCATTTAATATATATTGAGAAATCATTTTGTGTGATCACCCATAACTGGTAACTTTTGGTACAATTTTCTCATTTTGTTCAATCATCCAATGGTCGCTTCTGGTTCCACTTTATTATTTTAATCATAACGTGGTAGCTTCTAGTACCACTATACCACAATATCATTTAATCATTATGTAGTAACTTTCGGTACTACTTCATCAATTTTCGTTTCTTCATTAATAAATCATGGAGAATTTATCAACTGTTTTTCAGAAACATGCAACTCCATATCATGTCCGTTCACAATCATGACTTTAATCAACATTTCATATGGCCAGATACAAAGTATTATTCATTTCGCTCATCGGCTATCGCTTAATTAGTACTGTCTGTCGCCGGCGGCAGAGCCGCACTGGTCGACCCATGTATATGTATAGCCATTCATTTGTTGCACGTGGCGTTTCCACCTGGCTATTCTATATCACCGGTTATCATTAATAAATACGCTTATCATTTGGCCATCAACGGTCATCATTATTCAATACACTTGTCATCTGGTCATCATCGGTCATCATTATTCAATACACTGACCGGTTCACTTAGTTGATCAAATCTTCTTTTGTATTGTCTATTTCAGTGGATACATTGATCGGCCATTTCACATGATTTTTCATATTTCTACAGTTGACCCGTAGGCTACCATTAAATATTTCGTGCCTGCGGCAGAGCCGCACTAGCCGGTCTATGTAGCCACACATATTTATTTTCATATCACATGGGTCAATCCATAAATATCCACATGTCCACAATAACAAATTTCAAGTATTTCATAATAACAATACACATTAATATAATTTAATGAATCATATCAATATTGGTCTTGAATCGAAGCTCTCATTAAATAGAATAATCCAAAGTGAAATAAGTTTATTTCAATAATCACTATTTTGTAAATTTAACAAAATCTAATGACTAGTATGATTATTTGTATAATATTAAAATGTCATGATTGATGTTTTGACTTTTGCGTTTTTATTTTTTGCCAAATGATATCACCCAACCATCAATGCATGCAATAAATATTATTGTCATCTACACTATTTTTCCAAGACAAACCCCACAATCACATGCTAGTTACACAAAGTTCATTGGGATATTGCCACTGACAATTCAACAAAGTTCAGGATATGGTGGCATGATGTGTGCTCTGTAAACAAGCTCGAGGTTTTTGAGGCTAGAATAGAGCTCACCACATATATTTTGTGGTGGCTTTGGAAAGCCAGAAACCTCTAGCTCTTTAAGAAGGAATGGCTGCCAGCACCTTGCATAATGAAGCTTGCAGGGAATGATTGGCAAGAATTTGCTAAGAGGAAGAAAATCTGACTGTGAGGACATGAAGTGTGCCTAGGTTCTTTGGTTCAGTGGGTGCTTCTGTTCAAGCAGGCTGGAAATTGGTGTGGGGTTGTTGATGTTGCTGCCCTTTTTCTAATTTATGTTGTTGTTTGGTTTGCTAGTTGATGTTCATTCTGTTTGATTTGTGTTGGCTGTACTGTGTTGATTATGTCTGTATGGATGGGTTCATTGCAATGTTAAGGGTTACAAATTTTTATTTGGCCTTAGCATGTGCTTTGAGGTCATCTTGTGATTTCTTTTCTCTACTAGGTTGGCTTTTATCTAGAGCACCTTCATGTTTGGTGTCTCTCTTGTATTGGCTCCAGTTGGATCCCGGGTTGTATCTTTTGTACATTCAGTGCTATATAATGATGTAACGTTTCGGAAAAAAAAAAATACACACAACCACCATACATTCTTATTTTATTATTATTATTATTATTATTATTATTATTATTATTATTATTATTATTATTATTTATCAAATTTGTGTGTGTTGTGGATGTTCCGTTCCCTATTTCTCCCAACAGCATAAATACATCTTCTCCTCCTTATATCTTTCATCCATTTTACTCCTTTTCATCTCCAAAACAACATACATGCCTCAAATTTTCTTTTAAACAAAACGTAGCCACTACCACAAATTCTAAATTTCAAGAATAACCATACCTTTCAATATCGAATCCGAGGAGGCTAGATTCAGTTGGGCTACAAGTGGCAGCGCGATGCACGAGGCTCAAATCTCAAAATTGGTGGCTGACCGGAGTGCTGTCCAGCGGGAGCAGACAATCGGTGGGCTCTACAGTCCTGGGCTCGGGCGGACGGAGACTGGAGGAGGTCGATGGTTGCGCAACCTTTTTGCTATTGGCTATTGAAAATCTAGCGGCCATGCTTGCTAGGACACGGCAAATGTCGAGTGTTCGACGGTGGATGGGTGGTGTCATTGCACCTCCGAACCTCTTAATTATGAATTACTCGTTTTTTTTTTGTTTTTTCTTTAGATTCCCACAAAATGGGATTCAAATTGAGAGAATTATTATTACCATTATTATTTTTCATCTAATGGTGGTTGTTCTTAGGATTCCATGGCCGAAAAAATGTGATGAAAATGATTATAATAAAAGAAAGAGAAAATTGAAAGTTCTTGCATAAGAAGTTGATTCAAGAGAAGAACGATTAGTAATAATTGGATTTCTGATACAGAAGATCGTCTGTAAGAGGCAACTTTAGAGCATACTCTCGGCATATTACAAATCGGGCTCTAGAGGGTAGAGAATCATGCTGATAACGTGTTATAAATCTAGAGAAAGAGAGAGAATAGAGAAAATGTATTCTCTTAGGTGCGGTTTTCATTATAACTGAAACACCTATTTATAGGAAACTTCTGATGGCACAACACGTAATAATACAAATGCATCGAGGGAAAAATAGTCATTCACATGTACAGATATTATTTGTGTGGTTCATAATGGTTCATAACATATTCCATGAATTTGAAAAGAAGTTTATTATGTTTCTTCATTTAGTTTACTGCATCTTGGCCCAGATTAAACCAAGTAAATGTACGATTCACACGAAGTAGGCCACTTGTAATAGAGAAAGAACAAAACTTGGCCTATGATTAACAACGAAGCGCAGCTTGAGTGGTAAGACGCTTCACCTATAACCGATAGTTCATGAGTTTGAGTCACCGAAGAAGAGAAACGGAAACACTATTGATCTCTTTATTTTAAAAGAAAAAAAAATTGGCCTGGGATTACCCTTCTTCGTTTCTCTCATTTTTTCCTCCTGTCTTTTGCTTGTAGAGCTGTGGTGCCTAGATATCAGCAATTTCCACTAATTCCAATGTATCAGCACCTTCTTGATGTTGGTATATGTGTCCTAGAGACAATCTTTTTGAGGACATATATACATGATCACATTCATATTTACATTGGATTATAATTATGGTACTGCAATTAATTAAATAATTGTTTGATTGTTTGCAATTTATTAATTAATTGCTCTCTTGAGTTGATACTGTCATTAACAAGAGTGAGATGATAATTGTTAAAGTATAACTCTCAAATCGCCTCAATCGATGATCATTAAGAAAGGGATATTAATGATACGCAATAGATTGAGATGTGGTCTGCATCACATTCTTGGAGAATATAGTATGTCTCACTGCTATAAATAATTGTTATTCGTGATGGACGCATGGATAATTTGGAGAGTATTGGTATACCCTACCGATAAACTATTTGTTTATGTGTCTATGGGAGTATCGGTGTATGGAATGGTGTAATAGTCCTTTGACTTGAGGTCAATACGCAATTCATGTATAGAGTGATTTACTTAGACCTAGTCCAAAGCTTACGCCCTTATGGATAGATACGGGCTTGTGTTGGGTTGATCACGATATACATGGAATTGGTAGTTGAGCCAAGATAGGATTCATTCCTCGAATATAGTTTCGAGAGGATACTCGTTTTCTCTATACTGGGTTGATAAAGTCATTGGTCAATGCACGTGATTATATTTGAAATGGTGTTCAAATATAATCGATAAAATCAACTAGTGAGATGAGATAAAATGATTAAGCTGTTTGGATAGACACACGCTCAAATCCTAAGCGTAATCGAGTGGTTCGTGAATGAAGGGACTGTATCACTATTGAATTCTACACCAAAGGTTTGTTTGCTTTGTCTATGTAAACGTACTTCATATTTTGAGTTCGTCCTTCGACGCAGTCTAGAAGTTTTGTAAGGATCATAAATTAGATTTATGTCAATATATGAAGGCCTATAGGGTCACACAATATGCAATCTAGTTTCCGGCTAAGAGTGAATCAAGAGTGTTAAATATTCAATTAAATTGGAATATTTATTTTTGAGTAATGAGATTATTTTCTATTATATAGAAATATTTAATTAAGTTAAATTGGACTTACACTTAATTAAATCATTAATTGGATTGGGTCCAATTACCTATTGGGCTAGGCTATCCTAAAGCCCATATAATGAGGTTTAACCTAATTATAAATAGGTCATTATCTCATGGTAGTCTTCAACGATCATTAGATGAGAGAAAAAAAATACGTCGTAAGAACAAAACACTCTCTGGCTTTCTGATTGAGGGTTCCTAACGTCTTCACCAGAAATGATTCATTGCGTTGGTAAGAAAATTTTAAAATTCCGCTGCGTGTACGCTAGGTTCGTACGTCTAAAATCCAACAGTGGTATCAGAGCATCGGGTCGGTGTTCATAGCTATTTGATTTAAATTAGATTTATATGGATCAAAATCTATTAATATTTTTTTTTTCGAAACGAAGAATTGCATTAAAATAAAAGTCTCAAAGAGGTTACAAACAACCAGAGTCCACAAGAGAATTCAAGCCATTCAGAGCAAGCTGCATCCACAATGGCTTTCTCAGTGAGCCTTTGGTGTTTGAAGACCCAAAGGTTCCTAGCTTTCCACAACCACCATAGGATGTAGGTGGTTAGCTGGATCCTTTCCACAGCTTCCTTGTTCATATGCATTAAGCAGATTTCCTTCCACCAGTATTTGAAGCAAGGAATGCTGCTTTCCAAATTTTTCTAGCTTGCAGGGGCAAGCTTCCAAACCATTCTGGCTCTAGGGCGGTTGAATAGCAGATGCTCAGTGCTCTCCTCTTCCTCACCACATGCTTTGCAAACATTTTCCAGCTTCATCCCTCTCTTGTTAAGGTTGTTCTGTGTGGGGAGGATCCCAGAGAAACACTTCCAGATGAAGTGTTTGATCTTCCTCTTGGTTCTGATCTTCCAGCTTATATTTCTAACCTTTTTGATCCAAGAGGCTTGACTACTAGATTCAGGAAAATCCAAGCCCATAATTTTGCTATTCAGGAGAACTTCATAGGAGGAGGCCACTATGAAGTTCCTTTTTCTGCTAAATTTCCATGCCAGTCTGTCTTTCTGAAACCTGTTCATTGTTCTGATTTTTAGGATGGCTTCACAGTCCTCAACTCTGAAAGTTTGTCTGAGGAGTCCTTCATTCCAGAATTCAGTGCCTTGAATAAACAGCTCTGCCACCCAAGTGAGTGAGGAATCAGGTAGGCTATCTCTACTGATTGGCTTGTGAGTTGGGATATCTGGAACCCAAGGGTTGTCCCGGATTTTAGTGTCCATGTCATCCTTGATAATCACCAAAAGTACCTGTTTAAATAAAGGGCAGACATTCATCCAACATCTCCATAGCCATGAGCAAGTTTGAGAAGGTTCAATGTCCATAAAGGAGCAGTTTGGAAAATATTTCTGTTTTAAAATTCTGCTCATTAGAAGATGTGGCTTGGTATGAACTCTCCATAATTTTTTAATGATAAGAGCCTTGTTGAACAGCTTTAGGTCAGTGAAACCTAAGCCACCCTCATCAGTGGGGAGTGAAATGTGGTTCCATTGCTTCCAGTGCAATCCTTTCTCTTGATTCCCTCCTTTGGACCATCAGAAGTTTGACATCAGTTTTGAGATTTCAACACAAATTCCAGCAGGTAGTAGAAAGCATAACATCACAAAGTTTGGCAAGGCAGTCAAAACAGCCTTTATCAGTACTTCTTTACCTGCAGTGGATAAGAACTTGTTTTTCCAACTTAAAATCCTGTTTTTCACCACTTCAACAACAAAGTTAAATGTATCTTTTTTAGAGCAGCCTATACCAAGAGGGAGCCCTAGGTATTTGGTAGAAGCTGTTATCTAGATGTCATTCATCAAAGAGCATGTGGTAGCTTTTACAGAGGGAGGTGAGTTTTTGCTGAAGAAAATAGAGGATTTGGAAAGGTTTATTTTTTGCCCAGAGCAAAGATGATACAGGTGCAGAATGTTTAGGATTTCCAAAGTTTGTTGGGGTGAGGCTTGGCTGAAAAGTAGGGTGTCATCTGCAAAGAAGAGATGGGTTAAAGAGGGGCCAGAATGGGATAGCTTTATGCCTTTCAGGGAAATCTGGGCAACAGATTTGTTTATGAGGCAGGAGAAAAGTTCAGAGGCAATGATGAAGAGGTATGGGGAAATTGGGTCACCCTGCCTCAGGCCCCTTGAGGGAGAGACATTTCCACATTTTTTGCCATTGATATTGAAGGAGAAGCTAGAGGATGTAATACAGGCCATAATCCAGTTTATAAAAGTCAAGTGAAATCCCATTTTAGTCATGACAGCTTTAATACAAGACCATTCAATTCTATCAAAGGCTTTTTCCATATCAAGCTTAAGAGTCATAAAGCAATTATTACCATATTTATGCCTGTTTAAGTAATGAATGGCCTCTTGAGCAATAACAACATTATCTAAAAGCTGTCTATCAGGGATAAAGGCTGCTTGGTTATCACTAATGCAAACAGAGAGGCAGTTTTTAATTCTGGAAGCTAGGATCTTGGAAATAATTTTATATGCAACACAACACAAACTGATGGGTCGAAAATGCTCCACTTTGGATGGGTTTTGAATTTTAGGAAAAAGGGTAGTGAAAGTGTGATTCCAAGATTTAGATAAAAAAAAAACCAGTGTTGAAAAAGCTTAATATAGCCTTGCAGAGATCATGTTTAATAGTACACCAAAATTTTTGAAAGAAGAGTGGGGACATACCGTCATGGCCTGCTGCTTTGTTTGGATTCATACTGTCTAAAATTCTCTTGATTTCCTCTTCATCAACTGGTGCAGTGAGGCTGGAGTTCATAGAATCAGTGATGGAAGGCTGAATGCAATCATATATTGGACCTTCAACATCGGGGTCCAAACATTCAGAGGTGAAAAGCTGGGAGTAGAAACTTGAAATGCAATTCTCAATATCAGCTTTGGTGTCACATATGAAACCATCTCCCCTAACAAGTCTGCTGATAGCATTGGTCTTTCTCCTCTGGGTTGTGAAAGCATGGAAGAAACGGGTAATTTTATCACCCTCTTTTAACCATTGCAGCCTTGATTTCTGCCTCCAGTAGGATTCCTCTGATTTGGTAATTAGATCAATGGTTTGCTTCAGTTGGTTCCATTTGCCCCAGTCTTTATCATTTCCACAGGCTCTCAGCTCTTCCATCTGTCAGTTAGCTTCTTTGAGTTTCTTGTCAGTGTCTGCTTTAAAGCTTCTACTCCACTTGAGTAGGGCAATTCTAGTAGAAGCAATTTTCCTCTGGAATTGGAGCATTGGATGTCCCTGGTGGAACCCACTCCAGGCTTGCTGGATTGTGTCACTGATGCCTTCTCTAAGCAGCCAACGTTTATCAAAGAAGAATCTCTTTTTTTTGGTGACATTACTGTTGCCATCATGAAGGGCAATGAGGCTGTGGTCCGAAGAGCTCCTGAGGTAGTTTGTGGCAGAAGCATTTGGGTAGGTTGAGAGCCAGTTAAGGGAGGCAAAGAACTTGTCCAATTTTTCCTCTATACTCTCAGAGCTTATTCTACAATTCCACCATGTGAACTGATGGCCAATCAGGGGAATTTCTTGCATGCTCATGTTAGCTATGAAGGTTTTAAAATTCCAGAAGCTAGTTTCTGATCTAATTCTTCCTCCTAACTTCTCTTCATTACTGCAGATATCATTCCAGTCCCCTCCTATCAACCATGTGTCACCCCAATTGCTTTTGGCTTGTTCCAGGTATCTCCTTTGTTCTTCTCTTTCCCTTTAGTTGGTGCTGAGGTAGACAAAAATAATCCAAGCTGAGTTTGGTTCCGAGGTGTGGCTATACTCCACCTCAATGCAAAATCTGTTAGTCACTGTTTGATGAATAGTGATACCCTTGTCCCACAGTAGGAGCAGACCACCACTTTTCCCTACAGGATCCACAATCTTGTTTCTGTCCGAAAAACCCAATTTCTTACACACTGAGAGAACAAAAGTACTAGTTTGCCTTGTTTCACTGATAAAAGCAAACCGGGGGAGATGGAGCTTTAGAGCTTCCTTTAACTGGGAAACTGTAGAGGGTCCTCTCAGACCTCTACAGTTCCACACCCATGTCTTCATTTGGGGGTTGGGAGCCACTCTGCGGCTGGCTGCCTCTACCTTCTCTGAGATTGTGTTTGGGCTACCTTGCTTTTGCTTTTTCTGGGTTTGAACTTCTGGCTCTTGGATGCGCTTAGAGTCATCAAGGTTCCCTGAGTGCACTCTCTCCCTTTTAAGTTTTTGGCTGTTAGCTGGAGTTTGGTTATTTGGTTGAGGCTTGGTTTCTTTCTGAGCTGTTTTATTTTTCCTAGTCCATTTCTTTTGTTGTTTGCCACTGCTGGTTTGTGAAATGATATTCATGAGAGGCATGTTGTCAAAGTCTATGTTATTCCCTGGAGCTGAAGTTTACGGAGGGGGAACTGAGTTTAGGGGGATGATACAAGGCACAGGTGGTTGCAGGTCAGAGTCTTGGTCTGCTATCAGTAGCATTGGTGTAGGATCAGAAGGTTCTGGTAGCTTAGGAAAGGTAGGAACTGTTAGGGGAAGTTGTTTCTGTTTAATCTGATTTGGGTATTGACAGGAGAAGTGGAGTTTCCTGGGATGTTTGGAAGAGTTGGGGCAGGGATTACCTGGAGTAGGCTGTTTAATGAGGCTTTAGATTCACTACCTGAGGGAGGGTTAGGATTGAAAGAGTTTTTCTGGGATGAGGATGGGGTATTAGGAGAGCTCTCTGGTGATGGGGCAAGTCTGGTTCTATGAATAGGTGTTTCTGCTGCTTTGAGCCATTCTCCGAATTGGCCAACATTAAGGTTACCTTTCTCAATATCCACAGCTCTGATCTTGCAAGATTTATCCAGGTGCCGATCATGCCACAATAGTAACAGAGGTTTATAAGCTTTTCGTACCTGAAGTTAACTCTCTGAACTTTGTCCCTGAATTGAATAGTAGTGCACTTTAGGATAGGTTCTTCTAGGTTAATAGTGACTAACATCTTTATGCATCTCCCAGGGGTTAAGCTTGAGTCGCCAATGATAACATCTTTAACTTTCTTGAAGACTTTGCCTATTTTGAGACCCACATCCTCGCAAAGCCAGTGCAATGGGACATCTTTGACCGCGCGTCGCGACGCGGCAAATTTAAATTTATAACTTTTCCTTAACAAACCTCTACTAACTAGTAGTAGCGGCGAGTAAAGGTCGATCCCACGAGGAGCAGGAATTAAATCGTGATAATTTCGTATTAATTGAACTAAACTAAGAAAGCAATAAAGGTGTGGGGATTGGTTTAATAAAAATAAAAATAAAAATAATAAAATAAAATAAAAATTAAATAAAATGAGAGAAGTCCAGTTTTCGGTTCAGTTATCACCCAATCTAAATCTACTGTTAATTAATTTCCACACCTTCTTTAAATTGCTAATGAATTACCGACCCTGGCTAACAACAAGCTCTGTTAACCGAATTTTTCCTTACCGAATATTTAATTGAAATAAGCTCTTCGATTAAACCTAACTAGTGGACAACCTAGAATAAGCTCTCTAGATTTAGTGCACTAACAGCATTAATTTCTAGAAAAATAGATCAGTCTAAGTAATGGACGCAAAAGCTCGGACCATTTAACTTATGCTAACACTACCCTAAGGATGCACGACCCCTAGTTTACTACTAACGAAACGAGACAATAACAATTACGGATTAAAGTCTCGAATCTAGCAATTAAACTATGAATATTCAACCTAGCTGGCCAAACTAAATCAAACACCATAATTCATAAACGTTATAAACAGATAACATGAATCAACTCATCCACAAAAATAAATACGACGTCTAGATTAATCAACGATAAATAAAAGTCCTTCAATTCATAGACAAATTCAAGTTAGGATTCAAACATCCCCTAAAACTGGATAAAAATACTAGTCTAACATACTAATAAAAATAAATAAAAAGATAAAAGAGAGAAATATAATCTCCCTCGTGTGCGAGTGCGGCTTCCCTCCGCGTGTGATGCTCTTTTCTCCAGTCCGTGCGTATCTTTTCTTTTTCAACGGCTGCGTGAGTTTCTCTTTTTCTTCCACGTAAAGTTATGACCCCGTCCAAAAAAATCCTCGCTCAAATAAATCTCCCTCCAATTAAATCATGCCACTCTAATGTGTTGGCTTCAATTAAAACTCTTCAGTATTATCCTCTGCGCAAGTAATTTTCTTTTTTTCCAAATAATCCTCAAGACTCAAATTAATTTTGGGCCACACACTTCCAAGCCATGAATTATTTGTTATATAAGTCGATTCCAAAATGTATGCTGCATTTGGAGCTAAATTGACGGGTATTGGGAAGGCCCGATAATTGATCACGTCAACTGTCCAATGATGTGTCGTCCATAACACACTCTAATATTCTGAAAATAAACATAAAAATATCAATGTATATGAATCCATCCTAATAATAAATAAGTCGAAAAATATAAATGTGCAAATAAATTAGTTGTATAAAAATACACTATTATATATATAAAACGTGCACATTTTTCGACCTATCAATCTTCTACTTGAACCCAGATGTCCAGTTCTTTGAATGAAGGGTGGTTGGCATTGATGTCCTCTTCCCAATCTCGTAGGAGGAGATATTGGTTTTCAAAGGACCAATTCTTTCCCGCTGCCACTTTAGTTTTATCGGCCAAATCCTCAAAGAGAAACTGGAAGATGTTGTTGTCCAGTTCTCGTACTGTGAGCACCTTCCTGATATTCCAAATACGTGAGATAGTTCTCTTAAGCCCAAAAATGCCAGCTTTACGGTCTCCAAATATTTTACCAAATAGGCTTCTGTTGCATTCATCAGCACTGATTCGGATGTCCACGTCTTGGATAGGGGTGATATTAGCTTCTTTGGAAGATAAGGAGAAAGATCGGAGCTAGTTCTCCAAGTTCTCCATGATAAGACCGAGGAAATCAGAGAATTTGTGACAGTAAGAATCTGCACAAGGCGAGAGGAGAAAGAAAAGCCACAAATGCAAAAAGGGGGGAAAAGGGGGAAGAAAACCCTAGACAGCAATTAGGTAAATGTAAAGAGGCCAAACATCTAATTAGCAAAATCTGGAAGTAATTGCCTTACCTACTACCTGCTCGACTGGTACCCTTCACCGAAGGAATTTATCGTATGACTCCCATTGGAGAGAATCGAAGCTCCCATTGGAGAGAATCTATATGTTGGTAAATTCTAGGAGGTGTTTGCGATTCTAGGAATTTGCAATCCCCGTACACGGTGTGTTTTAATTAAAATTAAGAAAAAATAATTAAGAATTATTTTTCTTCTATTCATATCTGGGATTTGGAATTTTTGCGACTGAATGACGAAATCTGATTTGGAATCGTAAACGTTGGAACTGCACTCAAATTCTTGGGTTTGGAATCCCCGCAAGAACCGTCTCACAATTCAATTTGGTTTTGTTCGATCTAAATCTGGGATTTATTTTTAAAAGAAAAGCTTAAGAAACGATTTGGAATCGTTTAGTTCAAACCTGTACATGAATTTCGTTTTGTTCAATTCCAATCAATTCTGGGAATTGAACCACTCGCCGTCTCCGATCTCCTATTCTCGAACATCACGGCGATTGTCTCCACTGAGTCTGGACGCCGGATTCTTGTGCGGCCTAGGGTCGCGGCCGTCTCGCTAGGCTGTTGCCGTTTGTGCTCGCCGGTTGCTGGCTCGTCCTCGTCGGTTGCTACCGCTCGTTTTCGCCCGCTCCAGCTGTTCATCCCTGGAGGTGATTCCTTATCGCTGGAAACCTAAAAATCGAGCTTCGAGCTCGTCCGCCATTAATGGCGGACTAAAAACAAAAAACAAAAAATCACTTACGGCAGTTTGACCGCTGTGGAGGACTCCGGCGAGAGGGCGTCGGCGGGAGATGGGCGATGAGCGAGGAAGAGAATGACTGAAAACAATTTTGGGGCTGGGGACCTGTGTTGGAAAATTCAATAGAAGTTAGGGGCTCATTCACAATTTCAGAATCTTTGGTTTATTGCAATTTGACCTCTGGGGTCAATTTGCGATTCTGAAAAGGTTCTGAGGCCAGTTTGTAATTTCTGAAAAATATTAAGGCCTGTTTGTTATTTTCAAAATTGCTAAGGCCCTGTTTGGCTGATTAGAAAATTCAGATTTTTGAAAACACTCAAATAATAGTTATTTTTGCTTGTTTCAAATTTCTGAAAAATCCCTAAAATTGAAATTAGCCCTTGGGGCATATTTCAAACTAAAATTGTTGTCCAAGGCCTCTTAAATATTTTTGAAATATTTAATGAACAAAACGAAGCTTCGAGCTTGTTTAGCAAATCAAAATTTTAGAAATTTTGATGAATATTTTAGCACTTTATTTTGATCCATGAATTTGCTTGGCTTATGTATTTTGAATACATCATTATTATGTGTGTTTAGAACCACATAAATGCATGTGTAATTAGATTACTTGTATGTATTTTGACTGCATACATGGGTAATTAGATTACTTATATATATGTATTTTGAATACATTGTTATTAACTTATGTGATTGGAATATAATAAATGCATGATAATTGGATTATTTGCTCTTATTTGTTTAACTGAAATAAATTAAATAGTTGATTTATTGTAGTTAGCGTCCGCGATTATATTATCTGGGTAGGCCGCGTGATATATTGTTTAGGTAGGCGGCGCCCAGTATTTGTCGGACCGTGTTATATTATGCTCGAGTAGGCGGCGCCCGATATGTGTTATTAGTTGGATCTTGTTTGAATATTAGATATTTAATATCTCGTTCCAAATGTTCCCCTAATAAATATAAGTCTCATCTTGGATGCATAACGTCACCCATCACAATTGAAAGTGCAAAAACCTCTTCGTCCAAAAGTATTTATACCCTAGTGTTTGCTTAGGTCTATGAGGCTCAGACTCATTCATAGATACATATGTTTGTGATCGTGTGATGGTTTTGACTTCCTTAGCTAATTCTTGTCGCCCTAGCGTCGGAATGAACGAAGGACGTCGATTAAATTAGATTTGATCAACAAGAGTTGTAATTGTTTACAATTGGTTTAGAGACCTACCACTACATCCATTATAGTGATCAGCCCTAGCTAGGACTATAATAGGATGGATGTGGATCTTGGCTCACTATGACTATATTTGATATGAGTCCATACTCCTCTGAAGGGGTCATAGAGTATATGAAAATAGTGGGAGCTAAATTAATTAAAAGCCATGTTAATTTAGTTCACAAATGTGATCTTGTTGTTTTATATTCCTGTTCTATATATTTCTCTAGGTTGAGTAGAATTTTGAATCTATCATTGAAATGTCTGATGGAAATTATTAAGTTGAATGGACTGAATAATCTGGATTGACTGCGCTTTTGAAGTTGTTGTGGTAAAAATGAGTTGAATATGTGTTCGACACAAAAGGTGCCCATCGTACCTAATAAGACTTTTTTTGGGTACTATGTGTTTGATCATGATACCCATAAGAAGTATTA
This sequence comes from Striga asiatica, assembly GCA_008636005.1. Classification (NCBI taxonomy): domain Eukaryota; kingdom Viridiplantae; phylum Streptophyta; class Magnoliopsida; order Lamiales; family Orobanchaceae; genus Striga; species Striga asiatica. The sequence goes on along the minus strand of BKCP01004516.1, from coordinate 973,434 downwards.
GGATGATAAAATTTCAGTGTGATGTGTCATGTTGTTCTCTATGTCAACTAGGTTGAAGAGACAATGTAATAGGATGTGTAATATCCCTCTCAGTTATTGATAAAGTATCAGTATTTGTTCCAAGATTTGATTAATTTCGAGGACCATTATTCAGTTATAAGTTCGAAATTAAGAGTTTTTCAAGGAACAAGCCACGGGAGTCGTGTGGAATGAGCCACACGAGTCGTGTGACAAGGCACACGAGTCGTGTGGGAGGATGAGGAGATGAAAGTTAGCTTCTGCTTTTTCACACAAGTCGTGTGACAAGCCACACGAGTCGTGTGAGGTCACAATAGTCGTGTGACATGCCACACGAGTCGTGTGACCGACAGTAAGTTCTGATTATTGAGAATCCGATTGTGATCTCAACAAGAGGCTATTTTTGATGATTAACTATGTTTTGAGAGGTATACAAGTTACTCATTAAATAGTTTATGATTAATTAAGTTTATAAGATTAAATTGTTTATTTTGATCATTTCTTCACTCAATCCTTATGTCTTGATTTTGTGCCTATAAATAGAGGCCTAAAAATAAGAGTTTTTACACCAAAGATAATTACCAAAAGTTATATAAGTTTGTAAGAGAGTATAAATGGGAGAATTTGTGGAGAAATGAAGAATTTTGAAGTAAATAATCAAGTTTTTACTTTAGCAAGAAGGAGGTAATTTACTTATCTTAAAGTTTCATACTTAAGTTCATGCTTTGATAACAAATTTAGATGTTTATGAGTATGTATATCATGATTTAGAAGTTGAGTTTATAATTGATTCTATGAATACAAAGATTTAAAGTTGTTCAAGATCAATATGATATATGTGCCTGATTTGATGAGATGTTGATAAAGATATGAATAAGCTGGAAGAGTATGATTTAAATGAATGATTCTTATGTAAAAGAGGAGTACATGAGAACAAGAATTAAGTGATTTGGCAGAGTATAGCTTGAGTTATGAATTTTTGAAGTTGAACATGCAAGATGAAGTTTATGTTCACTATGACTTTAAATTCCAATAACTTGATGTATATGCATGCTAAAATTATGAAATTTTTATGACATGTCTAAATATGAGTTGAGAATATGACTGTTAAATTTCATGATTTAAAGTTGAGAAATGAATAAGTTGAGATAATTAGATGGCATATATGTAAAGATGAGTTTATATGCAAGAATATTCATTACTTGTTCAAGTTTTTAAAGTGAGATTATTATGAAATATTCTCATATAAGTGATGAGCAATTTGATAAAGTTTTAGTTTAATATGTTGAGTATACAATTTTATAAAGATTGTTTTAAGTCTCACATATTAAGATCATAATTTAATGTTATGATTATATGAGTATTAAGTTGAGATTTAGTACCAAGTAAGTTTAAGATAAGTTTTATGAATCATGAATATAATTTTGGTAAAAGATAAGCATGTTTTGAGTTCATGTATTCAATCAAGTTTAATGTGAAATTTAGTTATTTTCACATTCGAGTTATTTAAGTAACATGTGAGTATAAACCAATATCTATGATTTTGAAGACATGATTTATATAAGGTTAAGTAATTAACCTTGAGTAAAAGTTTAAGAAAAAGTTAAGATGTTTGATGACTTAATATTTATTTGAGACATTTTTTAAGCTTATTGAATATCTTTAAGATTCGGATAACTAAGAGTTAAATCTTATTGAGTATACGAGCATAGTACTTAGTATAATTGTTTATATTTTTATGTAGCTTGCAGATACAGCTACAGAACAACACTTCCAGTTTTCAAAAGAAGAAAGGTGGGAACCCAGAGTGGGTAATACATTGAGTACGGTATTGATATCATACGCTTGGGATGAGTAGACATTCAGTTGGCTTAGAGCATATCTTAAGTTCTGATACAGTTTTTACGCTTGGGATGAGGAGGCATTCAGTTGTCTCAGAGTATATCCTAAAGTTCTGATGGAGGCCGTTTGAGTTTCCTTGAGAAATATCCATCAGAGTGTGCACATGTATTAAGATCAGACCAGTTTAAAGTTTAAGTTTACGATACCGGGAGAGAAGTACCGGTTAAAGTTACCGGTCAGATACCGGGTTTATGATTATCTTTACGCAGTACTCACCCCCATGAGTTTATTTCAGGTAACAGGTTAAGAAAGAGGTTTGAGTGGAGCAGCGTTGGTGTGGATCGTGGAATCAAAATGTGACAAGCTTTTATATGGACATTTATAACCGTCTGTATAACTATGTTATTAAATATTTCCGCTATGCATATTAAGTACTGAACTTCCATTTATAATAAATTTTATATTTCAAGTTTATACCATTTTGAGAAGTATGAATATGGTACAGTTAAATGCAAGTTTAAAGGAAATTTGTTTTCTTTATGTCTAAGAAGTATTAGACAAAAGTTTAAAGATAAATAAATTTTCAAGAAGACAAGTTTGAGTAGCATCCCGAGTTAGTCGCAAAAGATTTCGAAAGAGTTATAAATATTTTCGAACTAAAAGTTGCGAAAAAGTTACTCTGATAAGCGGGGTGTTACAGGATGAATCCCAATGAATGTGAGAGCATTTAAAGAGACTTTATGACCCTCAGTCTCAAACATTGGAGTTTGAACTGTTAGGAAATCTCTTCAAATGCAGGCTACATTATGGGATTAAGTCTTTGTGAATGTTGTGGAGATGATTGGACTGATTGGGAGTCTGACTTTGGTTGGAATGAAGCTCCAGAATCATGTCGCTGCGAATATCATCTTATGGTCGCTCCAATTTCATATTTTAACTTCATTGTGAATTTTTGTATGAAATGATACGAGGACTACGATGCCTTAGTTGCACATGCTCAAGACTTACAATTCATTCACTCTTAGGAAAGGTTGTACTCATAGTGAGTTCTTCTGCTAAAATCTTACCAAGGGTAAGAGTAAGTAGAAAAGAGACTGAAATTGTTTCTAGGCCTACAACCTAGAAGCCTAAGGAAAGGATGAACAAAAAGCTGAGGATTGTTCAATGATGTATTTTCTGCAAAGAAAATGACATTGGAAGAGAGCTTGTATGTGTTTCAAGTCACAAGGTGTTGCAAACACTGCATATAATTTGTTTGTTTAAACAAAAGTTTAAAGTAATACGAAAATTCTCTATTTTCTTATGGCATTGTAGATTTGGTCATATTAATGAGACAATATTATCAAGGTTGAGTACATTAGATTACTTAACACCATGTGACTTTGAGTAACATGGAATTTGTATATTTTGTTAAATGAAATGATGACCAATAAGTCATTTTCTTGGAAAAGGACACAAGCCAAAGAATGTTTGAGTTGATCTACATTGATGTATGTGGACCTTCTGAAACTCAAGTTAGAAGAGGATTTTCGTACTCCACCATCTTTACTAATGATTTTAAAGGTTGAGTTATGTGTGTCTTACAGAACACAAATCGAAGCCTTAGAAAATTCAAGAAGTATAAGTTTGGAGTAGAGAAACAACATGACTGAAGTATCTTTTCGATTTGATCGAGGAGAAGAATACTTGAGTATGAAGTTTCTTTATTACTTTAAATTTCATGGAGTCCAATTGTAATGGATACCTCCTAGGACACATTTGATGAAGTCTTCGAAAGGAGCAATCGAACCTATTAGATAGGGTTAGATCCATGTTATGTTTCACCACTCTTCTACATATCATTGAGGCTATGCCTTATTGAACTCGATTCACATTTTGAATAGGGTTCCATTGAAGTCAGTTGTAAAGACGTCATATGAATCATGGCGTGGCAAGAGGTCTTGTCTTTAACATATGCGGACCTAGGGTTGTCTAGCATATGTGAAGAAACTTTTAACTGATAAATTGAGATCTAAAAGTGAGAAATGTTATTTTCTTGGCTATCCAAAGAAAGCACGAGGATACTAATTCTATTTTCCTGGGGAACATAGAGTAATTGTCTTTAGACATACGATGTTTCTAGGAGAATTTAATTTCTTCAAGAAACAAGGTCGTGTTGTGATAGAACTTGAAAAGTTCAATAAATTCAACGTTGAGGTTCAAGAATTGTCGTTTGGTATTGACAATGATTTAAAGGGAGGTATTGGTGATTCCCGAAATAGAAATTGTTATTTGATGGACAACTTCTAGCTAGTGGGAGTAATATGGGTGAAATTGCAGAAATACAACACACTCATATACAACCAATACCTAACAGCTTGGATGTCGTTTATTCTCAATAAACGCATGAAAATGTGATTTTGTGAACCCTCCAATCGTTGAACATATCAACATGCAAGAACCTCTTCACGAAAAAAAAAATTGTACAACAACAAACACAAAATATTGAACTCTGTAGGTCGAGTAGAACTCGTCGTGAACCAATTATATTGTCTTTCCTCTTGGATGATCACGACAATGTGGAGATTCCTAACAAGGATGAACTTAGGACCTACACTGAGTTATGTAAGACATGGACTCAGGGAGGTGGTTTTATGCCATAAAATCATAAATGGACTCGATATACACGAATCAAGTTTAGAACTTGGTTGACTTGCCAATTGGGTTAGTCCTATTTGATGCAAATGAGTTTTCAAAAGAAAACAGATGCAAATGGAAAAGTACAAACCTATAAGGCCAGATTGGTTGATAAAGGTAATAGTCAACGTGGAAGCATTGACTATGATGAGACCTTTTTCACCAATTGCCAAAATTAAGTGCATTTAGATTTTACTTGTAATAGTTGCATACTATGATTATGATATTTGATAGATGGATGTTAAAAGCATTTTCCTTGATGGGAAACTGGAGGATGTATATATGATACAACCTAAAGGTTTTATATGGAAGTCAAAGTCAAAATTATTATGCGAGTTAAAAAGGTCCAATAGTGGACTTAAACAAGCCTCTGGGAGCTGAAATGTCTGTTTCTACAAAGTTACATAATTGTTTGGCTTTGTGAGAAGTAAAAAGTATCTATGCGTTTATAGTAAACGCAATGAGGATAATATTATTTTTATCATATATGTATATGACATATTGATAATGAAATGATGTTCCTCACCTGCAGTCCATGAAAGATTGATTATCAAGTACTTTCATTGTGAATGACTTGAGTGAAACCTGCTATACTCTTGAAATTAGGATCTATCGAGATAGACCTAATAGAGTGTTAGAATTTTCACGGTCCACGTGTATAGTCAAGGTACTGAAGTGTTTCTCCATGAAAAATTCTAACAAAAGGGAATATTCCAATGGTCATGACATCAAGTTGGCAAAGAAAGATTGTCTTTCTGTTGATGCCAAACTTGGGCGCATGAAGAAGATCTCATATGCTTATGCGATGCGATGAAGTCTATCATGCATGTTATGATATGTACGAGGTCTATATGGCTTATACACTTAGTATCACATGCAAATTCCAATAAAATCCTGGGGAGATGCATTGGAAGACTGTTAAGACTATTCTTTAGTACATTAGATGGACTAAAGAATATATTTTACTCTATGGTGGGAATAATGATTTAATAGTTACATTCATTTCAATGATGAGGCAGTGAGTTGGAATAGTTCCAAACAATAAACCACTGCGAATTCAACCACAAAGGCTAAGCACATTGTTGCATTAAAACCCTATGGAGGCTATTTGGATACATGAGTTCTTAAATGAACTAGGGGTAGTTCCAAGTGCCATTTATCTAATATCTACATATTATGATAAAACGGTGCGCTTGCACGGGCAAAGGAACCAAGATCCAACAACAAAATAAACATGTACAAAGGCGCTATCATTTATTTAGAGATAATTTATAAATGAAAAATAAGTTAGAACGTGTTCAAGCTGGACATTACTTGAATGGTTCGTTCACCAAACCATTGTGCATAGTTGAGCACAATAGTCATTTTGAGAAAATGTGTATTAGATACATTGGTGATTGCCTCTAGTTCAAGTGGAAGATTGTTGGTATATGTGTCCTAGAGACAATCTTTTTGAGGACATATATACATGATCACATTCATAATTACATTGGATTATAATTATGGTACTGCAATTAATTAAATATTTGTTTGATTGTTTGCAATTTATTAATTAATTGCTCCCTTGAATTGATACTGTCATTAACAGAGTGGGATGTTAATTGATAAAGTATAGCTCTCAAATCGCCTCAATCGATGATCATTAAGAAAGGGATATTAATGATACGCAATAGATTGACATGTGGTTTGCATCACATTCTTGGAGAATAGGGTAAATAGTTTTTTCCAACCCGTAGTATACGTGCTTTTGGGATTTTCAACCTAAAGTATTTTTTGTTGAAAAATGCAACCTGAACTACATATATACAATTATTTGCACGCTCGACTACTTTTTGACCGTCCGGTCATCTGTAAAAAAGGACACGTGTATGATCAAGATGTGGTCGAGCGTGCAAATAATGACTGTATATGTAGTTCAAGTTGCATTTTATAACAAAAAATACTTTAGGTTGAAAATTCGAAAATCACGTATAGTACAGGTTGGAAAAAATTATTTACCCTGGAGAATATAGTATGTCTCACTGCTATGAATAATAGTTATTCGTGATAGACGCATGGATACTTTGGAGAGTATTGGTATACCCTACTGATAAACCATTTGTTTATGTGTCAATGGGAGTATCGGTGTGTGGAATGGTGTAATAGTCTTTTGACTTGAGGTCAATACGCAATTCATGTATAGAGTGATTTACTTAGACCTAGTCCAAAGGTTACGCCCTTATGGGTAGATACGGGCTTGTGTTGGGTTGATCACGATATACATGGAATTGGTAGTTGAGCCAAGATAGGATTCATTCCTCGAATATAGTTTCGAGAGGACATTAGTTTTCTCTATACTGGGTTGATAAAGTCATTGGCCAATGCACGTGATTATATTTGAAATGGTGCTCAAATATAATTGATAAAATCAACCAGTGAGATGAGATAAAATGATTAAGCTGTTTGGATAGACACACGCTCAAATCCTAAGCGTAATCGAGTGGTTCGCGAATGAAGGGACCGTATCACTATTGAATTCTACACCAAATGTTTGTTTGCTTTGTCTATGTAAACGTACTTCATATTTTGAGTTCGTCCTTCGACGCAGTCTAGGAGTATCGTAAGGATCATAAATTAGATTTATGTCAGTATATGAAGGCCTATAGGGTTACACAATATGCAATCTAGTTTCCGGCTAAGAGTGAATCAAGAGTGTTAAATATTCAATTAGATTGGAATATTTATTTTTGAGTAATCAGATTATTTTCTATTAGATAGAAAATATTAAATTAAGTTAAATTGGACTTACACTTAATTAAATCATTAATTGGATTGGGTCCAATTACCTATTGGGCAAGGCTTTCCTAAAGTCCATATAATTACGTTTAACCTAATTATAACTAGGTCATTATCTCATGGTAGTCTTCAACGATCATTAGATGAAAGAAAAAAAAAAAAAAATACGCCGTAAGAACAAAACACTCTCTGCCTTTCTGATTGGAGATTCCTAGTGTTTCACTAGAAAGGATTCATTGCGTTGGATCGTGCACCGGGATCTAGATTGCGTGGATACCATAATTGAAGACAAAGCTTAAATTGTAAGTTTCGTGTATCCTTCACGCGATCTAGGATCGTATCGAATAGCTATAGCCGGATCTTCGTTGTTGGTAAGAAAATTTTAAAATTCCGTTGCGTGTACGCTAGGTTCGTACGCCTAAAATCCAACACTTGAAACCATCAGTGACATACTTTTTCAACTAGTCAATACATCCTCAAATTTATATTATCAGTAAACTGCTATTTTCTTCCGCTGAAGAGAATCTTTGTGATAGCCAGATCAGGCCTTTAATTTATTATATTCACATGAGTGATGCAGCAAAACATGAGGATCTTCAAAATTATTCATTCTTCTTCAAAATTTATTGTAGGTTATTTAGTTAACTTTTACTTCACTGTTATGCATTGGAAGCACTATAGTGTGTATGCGTCCTCCAGACCCCCCCTCAATTCGTCTATGATGGCGATGAGTACAAGGATGTCTTGGTACAAGGTAAAATACCACTCAAGATTGATTCAATCAGTTTTGCTTGTGCTCGTAGTGGTGTTACATCATTGTGCTTGTGATTAAGATAAGGTAGTGTCTGCAAGCTCAAGATAAGGTAGTGTGCGTTCATGGGCAAAAAAGTAAAATAAAATTCTCATAAAAAAGCCAACGAATAGTTTTCTTTTTAGTGTTTGAAGACCTTCCCTAAACAGCTTTTGTCTATACAATCCCAAACAAACTCCACAGCCGCCAACTAGGGAGCAAATTGAATTGATGATCTTTTGTTTGTAATAAGAGAACTTTACATGCATGATGAAAGCAGCTAATTTCCATTATTTTTGCTAATTTATGCTCAAGATCAATTTTTTGTTACTATTGCAGTTTCTTATCATTTGCTTCATCTGGACTTGTGTATCAACTGCAGGAATTTATGCTCAAGATCAATTTTTTGTTACTATTGCAGTTTCTTATCATTTGCTTCATCTGGACTTGTGTATCAACTGCAGGATCAATAACATGCTCTCGTAAAACCCCACGTATGAGTGTCATTTGTACATTTTTAGTTTATAAAAAAAGCAGCTATATTCAATGCTACACGACAGTCGACAGCGGCACAGGACGTGTAATGAAGCACACTGAAAAGTGTATATGTTAACACTTTCAAAATAGAAATCTCTTTACACGGTGCAACTTTTAGGGAAACAGATCAAGTTATGGTGATCATAAGTGCTTTTCCCTGTCCAATGGAAGTGAAATCGAAATGTGTAATCCAGTAATATTAAAAACTCAACGATTAACATTTCCTCTTATTCATAAATACATTTTGAACGTGTCTATTTTAAAAAAGTCCACACAAAAAAGATCACCAGAAATATTTTTCCTTTACGAGGTTTGTGGGTTCTGTTTTTTTCTAAACTTGAGGTCCTTTGGTTTAGAAAAATGGATTGCCTGTGAGTCTAGAATTGATTGTAAATCCTGGTCCGCAAGTTCCTAAAAGAGTAAACAAAACACAAATAAACCAAATAAAAACACGACCCTTTCTTCCCAGTATAAAGATTTGGTAATTCACAACCCAACAAAGGCAGAAAAAATAAAAAAGCATAAAAAAATAGCGCCAACATCCAAACAGCAAGTCGTCCGCCATCCATCGTTTTATTATTAAAAAAGAAACATTTCAAATGTTACAGAGAAGGTGACGAGACATACTGTCTTGGCAGACTGAATATATCCTTCTCCTCAAACGGCGAACTCCACTCCCAAGAACTTGAATCCCCTTCAGGCAATCCGTGGGACACTCCACCAGACAAAACAGGCCTCATGCCCGACCTCACCCCATAACCATTATTCTGCACAGGGTAGCTTGTCCGGGGCCACAGCCCATTGGGCCTTTGGGGCAACAACCCACGGTCCAAACTCCAGTCCACGTTTGCGTAATCACAATGCAATATTGACCCACCCGTTTTCCAGTCAACAGACCCAGAATACCCCCCATTTGTGCCTACTCCTGAAAACAGGCCTAGTGACGAGGCAGCTGCAAGGCCTCTACTATTGGACACATACTGCTGTTGCTGCTGCTGCTGTTGGTAATGAAACTGGCTGTACATCGGATTTGAGCTGACAATCTCGGGATTAACAGCTCTAGCAACAGCAAAAGATGGGTCGAGCCTGTTGGGCCTCAATGTCTCGTATGACCCAAGGCTCGTGCTCGGGGATTGAGGTGGAGCTTGCTTTGGGATAGAGATAGGTTGTTGAGGTTGAGGTCTCTGCATTACCACGACTGGCTCCTTAACCGAACCGAGCTGCAAACTCTTCAACTCGTTCCCAACAGCTAAGAAACGAGGCGCCTCTGTCTTGGCCAGCAAAGGCGATGATGATGATAGCGGAATCGAAGTAGAAGGATTACTATTACTGTGGATTTTGTTATTATTAGTAGTACTATTATTATGAGATCCCACACTTGCACTTGTGCCCGGTTTAGGTGGAACCTTCAGCACCTGCACGTTTTTGGTCACCGGTTCAGCTGAGGGACCCACAGTCGGTGGAGGTTTGGTGTAGTTGAAATCTTTCTCTTCCCTCCTCTGCTGGGAAGATACAGGCACCGTGGCTTTTGCTTGTATTCTAATCGGATTTTGCTTGTAGTTGAAATCTTTCTCTTCCCTCCCTTGCTCGAGCTTGGCTGGAGGCTCCTCCTCTTTCTGGGAACGCAGCATCTCGTCCGCCAGCTGGAGGTCACCCTCGCACGAGACCACAGCCCGCTGCACCTCCTGCTTCGACGCCTTGTACCTAACCTCCATCTCGGCTACGCGGGCCACCTCTTCCGAGATGTCGATCTTCAAATTCCCATTATACAGACTCTGCGCCTCCTGCCTGTTGTTGTTATTATTGTCTTCCTCGAAAAGCCACGCGACAGACTCCTCCACACGGCCCTCGTTTAGGATGAGGGCCATCATGGCCCGATCCTGGGGGAAGCCCATGGACACGAGCTGCTGGGAAAGGGCCTCCAGCTTCCTCGACATGAGGTAGCCGGTGCACCGCTCGTGAAGCTCCTGGGCCCGCCTTTCCTTCTGGCGCTGGTGCTTGCGCTCGTTTTTTAGCCGGATTTTCTCCCGCTTGTCGTTGTCGGCGCCGGGGACTGGTGACGGTTCCGCGCGAGGATGGGGAGGCTTTTCGCGGTGGTCCTCGGACTCGCCGGACCAGCTGCCGTTGTTGGAGATGGAGTCGTATTCGGTGCCGTTAAGGGATGGGTTGGGGTCGTCTAATTCGTCCATGTTGCGGAAACGGGTGTTGGTGGGGAGAGGGGTGGATGTGGGGATGGGCGAGGTGTCGAATGTGTGGAATGTTCCGGAAAGGGGGTTGTAACCGCTGGCCGGGGCTCCGGAGATGCTGCTATTGATGTGAAGGGAAGGCTTTGAGGAGGCCTTTGGAGGTTCCTTCCCGGCCTTTCTGTCTTTTGACTTGGATTTGGAAGACGGAGACATTTATCCTTAGATGGGGAAAACGAAGTAATTCCTGCAATTGAAGGAGAGGGTAAAAGTAGTATTAGCAATCAATAGCTGAGAATGGGAAAAGAGCATATTGTATTATTCAGTTTCTCATATTGAAAATTTTCTCAACAATGGAATTACGGCACAAGGAGGAGGATGAAGATAAGAACTAAGAGCTTACTGAGTACAACGTAATGAATGAAAAGATGCTTTGTCGGAATATCAAAGTTTCAAAGGGACTAACAAATGTGAAGAGTTGGAAGTACAAAGGAAAGACAAAGGCAACACCCATAACTTCCAATTCTCCTAAGTAGTTACGGAAGCTGAAACGGCTCTTTGTAAACGAAATTCTTCTCTTTCAGATCTAAGAAAGAATTGAATTAAAATATATCTGGCTTGTCACTGAATATACAAAACCCACTGTTATGAGGGGGGAAAAAAGTAAAAAGGCAAATACTCAAACTTCATTACAAAATAGATGCAAGCAGCATCTTCTTACAAGTGCAACGTCTAGCTGAATAAGTTTCAAATGCTGCATGCCAATAATCAACAACTATATCACAACAATTTTCAACGATATCAGTTCTGAAATAATTCATCCAACAATTTCTCTACTTCAGACCAATTACAAGGATCCAAAGTCTCGTATCTTCTTCTTCTTCAACGCAGTGCAGAACAATATCTTGATTTGACTGTTCAGAATTCCCAATGACCTCCTTCACATGGAATATTTAATCAGAAATCCAGATTGGATACAAGGATCTCCACATGTTTCTCACACTACGAGTGACCATATCATGACTATTACGATAAATAAGAGGTCTAACAGAGACCTTGTTTTTCTTTTCTTTTTTTTTCTTTTTTCCATAATTATGCATGGCATTAGTCCTTTTCGATATTAGGCCACCAATCTCCCACACACTGCACCAATTACTGAAAACGCCTTCAATCATGCAGCAATTCCTGATCCACAATCACCTTTACCCATCTGTTTCACCTTAGCATGATTGTTCCACAGCACACAAACAAAAAATTGCTGTAATATCCTCCAAACTCCACCACCCATGCAAAAAACATGACAGGATGGAAATATCTCATCATCACTTGGTCAAACAACAATACACCTCTGCTTTCAGAATCCTCGAATGTAAGGATGCAAAATTAACTCTAGCTAGGCCATAACTCTTACAAAAATAATCAGTGATACACCAATTGTTCCTAGCATAGCCACTGCCACCACCACCACATATAATCCAATTCAATTTTTTGTGAATGTAGAATTCTCGAAAAAAAAAATAAGAAGAAGCTCGATTACCATTTTAATCAGAACGAAAAATTAAGGCATCACAAGATGACAGATCAATCAATCAATCAGAAAATCGAAGCACCAATTGAGAAATCATATCAGAATAAATTTCCGTACCGAGCACCAAACAAATCACCAAAAAAGAAAAACAGAAGAAGACTTTCAGGTGCCCCTACCTAAATTAATATAGTCAAGTCACTGAACAAATAAAAATTTAAACAATACGATTATGAACAAGCAGAACGCCGCCACAAATATAGCAAGGCGATCTATCATAACAACAACAACAACAAGAAAGAAAAAAAAAATAAAAAAAAAAAAGGAATTAGGACAGCAATAACTCACCTGTAATAGATCGATAAGATCGGCAACAATACAGAGCGCCTCTGTGTTCAATTCCTTGTATGCTCGAAAATTGACGATTAGATTTAGTGTCAGACAGACAGAAAATTCGAGAAGGAATATAGAGAAAAAATTCGATGGGTTGCACGAGTATGTATTTATAGCGAGAAAGATGCATACGAGGATGAAAAATGAAACTGAATAGACGGGATTAGGGTTTTTTTTCCCCTTTTATTCTCAACGATTTTTATTTTATTTTTATTTTAAAAAAACTCATTTACTATTCACCGCCCACTATTACTAACACTGTCCTTCTCCTTTTTACTAATTTGCCATTAACCCTTTTTTCTATCTCTATCTCTCTAAACTCTATATTTCCCTAAACTCTCGAACTTTCAACGAGCGATTCGAGCACCGAAAAATCCGAAAAAATGTCGAAAAAATCATACAGCCTCAGCAAAGCATTCTTCTCTAGCAAGGTATTTTTCTTTTTTACTTTCGAAATAATTTTTCAAAAAAAAAATTTTTGAATGGCGCGGCATCGGGGGCCGGACGGACCAAACCGGACCGGCCCCGCCGGCCGGTCACGAGCAGGCCGGACACTCTTTTAACTTTTTTTATAATAATAATTATAAATTAAAGATACTTATAATAATAATAATTATAATAATAGTTTTAATTATAATAAAAATTATAAATAATTATAATAATAATATAATAATTATTATAAATTAGAAATAATTATAATAACAATTATAAATTATAATAATAATAATTAAAAATTATAATAATAATAATTATAAATTATAAATTCTTATAATAATATTAATTATAATATTAATAATTATAATTAATAATAATCATTTGTAATAATAATTATAATTAATTATAATAATCATAATAATAATTATAAATTAGAATTAATTATAATAATTATAATAATAAATAATAATAATTATAATTAATAATAATAATTTGTAATAATAATTATAATTAATTATACTAATTATAATAATAATTATAAATTACAATAATAATAATTATAATAATAATTATAAATTATAATAATAAAATTTATAAATTAAACAAAAAATTAATTATAGTCTATTTTAATTGTTATTACAATAATTATTACATATGAAAAAATTACTAATTATATTTTTGATTCAGGTGTTAGCAGACCTGGACAATCTTCTGCCAGGGACGACGACGAAGCGTTCGATGACTATTATGATGGTTCTGGCACCCGACACACTAGAAGTCGGGGTGTCAATGCGTTCGTTCGTCGGGACAAACAGGCGATGATCAATCAGGCTCGGAGGGTACAGATTCGTCTGGCTAGCCAAAGTTCGAGACCCCCTGCACCAGTACGAGATGGTCCGCAGGGACATCATTTTGAGGGCCAGGCAGACACTTCGCGACTCTCCGGAGTCATACCGTACGGCGAGCATGGATATTATTATCCTGGCCAGGCAGGCAGTTCGATGCCCCCGGCACCAGGACCGTACGATCAGCGGGGATATTGTTTTCCTCACCACGCAGGGAATGAGTCGTACGGCAAGAGGGAGCAGGGTCCAGAGGAGTATGACGAGGACGACTCTTCAGATGATCAGGACCACGCACAGCCTACGGGTCCTAGCCACCCTGTTCCTCCTGTACAGCCTGTTCGTCCGGTACAGGTTGTTTGTCCTACACAGCCTTCTCCTTAACGACAGGCTGGGGGGGGGCGTTTTGGCAGCGCTGCATCCTCATTAGGTAAATAATTTACGTATTTATTGTTGTTTAACATAAAATAATTTGACTTAATAATAAGAAATTATCGGTACTGTTAGAAAGTATTATCGCCTGCTCCTCTACTACAATATAATTATTTTGTAATTTAGAGGAACTATACAATTAATTAGTTAGAAAATTATTATAATTATTTTTATTATTGTTATAATCAATTAGTAGTAATGTTACATAATAAATTAGTTTAAAATTGTCATTATATTTTATTAATGTAAAATGTAACGTTTCTACATTAATTGGAAAAAAAGAGCGAGAAACTTATGAAATATGTTTTATTAAATATATTTTATTTAATGCATCTGCCAGCAAGTCTATATATACAGATATGTTCTATTGTAATGCAGGTACTAGCAAACGAGCTAGGACCGATGATGATGCACCCTGGATCGTTAAAGGCCCAGTGGCCGGTGGGCCCATTGATGGGAGTGTCATCCCTAGCTTTCTAGGGAACGTCGCCTCCAGTGTCATCCCCAGTGGCCGGTGGGCCCATTGATGGGAGAGTTTAGGGGGCTGTTGAAATGCCATAACAGACTGAGAGCGCTCGAGAATCTGAGGGATTGGCGTGATAATATGTCTCTTGATGCGAAAGCTCTGTCGAAGACACCGAGCTGTCACATCTGGTGGACTTCATGCACAGCCACTTGGACACTCCACTGCTTTCTGCGTTTGTGGAGCGATGGCAGCCGGATACTAACTCGTTTCACCTGCCTTTTGGTCAAATGAGCATCACGCTGCACGATGTCCGGGCCATTTTGGATGTTCCTGTGAAGGGAGCCGTGGTCGTTGAGGACCCGAATTCAGACGTCTGCCATTGGCTCTGCATGATGATACTTTCGGTCACCAAGGCTGAACTCAAGAATTTGTTCTGGCAGCGCGGTTTAGTGACTGAAGCCTCCATTGTGGAGGCATTAAGGGGAAAAGGCCGAACGGATAAGGATGAGGCGGGTGCCTGGATGTGGGTGATGTTGGCTACCACCTTGTTCGTCGACAAGAGTGGTAGTAGAGTGAACCCCAAGCTCCCGCACGAGGTGCTCAACGGCTTTGATATGATTGGGGGTTACTCATGGGGATCAGCTATGCTGGCATACTTGTACAGAGAGCTAGGTATTGCCAGCCGAGGGGACTCCAGTGGACTGTCGGGCTGCTTGACTCTTCTGCAGTCCTGGATATATGAGTATTTCCCCGATTTTCGACCCCAGGGGCGTCTACCCATCGGTCCTGACTGCGACGTACGATCTCGCTCGTGGAGCGTAGAGAATGCGCCAAGGTCAGACGATCGGCTCACAGCCATCCGTCGGTGCCTTGACAGACTCACTGCCTTCGATGTACGTGAAGTTATTTTATTAAAATTTAGTTACCCGTTATTTAAATTAATATAATTATTTTTATAAATATTTTATGCAACTGTGAACAGGTGCAATGGTTGCCATACGGCAGCTCCAGCCCAGATGCGATAGAGCGGAGGACTCTTTATTGCGGATTGATTCGATACTGCGATATTGTCGAGTCGTACTTGCTTGTGCGGTTTCTGCGTCAGTTGGGGTATGTCCAGACTGTCCCTCCCCCTATATACCCGCCAATCAGTGCAGTACATGCTTGGGAGTCTAGGAACCACAGAGTTGAGCATTCTGAAACTGGTGCAGTATGTGCCTGGACCCAGTTCCCGTTTTCGCACAGTTACAACACCAGTATGTTCACCCGCACGACACATGATCGCGAGGAGGCGACTGAGGAGTACTTGCAGTGGTACGGTCGGGTTTCCCATCCGACTGTCATGGGCGAGGAGCTGTCGGACGAGAACGAGGTCCCTACGTGTGCCAATATTGCCTATGTAAGTCATTTACTAAATTTTAATTAATGTTATTTCATTGCAATAATTTTTTTTTTTAATAAATTTCAGAAATATCTTTTTATTCTTCAATTTTTTTAGTGGATGGACCGTCTTTTTAGCATTACATTGATTTGGCAGCAGGGATGTGAATGTCCGGTGGCGGCGCAAGTCCAAGAAGAATAAGCTAAGTTTAAGTTGGATTACGACAATGCCCAATATTGATGTAATGAATATTTTTTTTTTTTATTATTATTGTAAAACATTAAGTTGAATGGTTTTTTTATTTATTATTTGTAAAACATTAAGTTGAATGGTTTATATTAAAAATGAAAAAAAAAGTACCATTAATGCAATTTTTGATTGCTCTGTAACATGATCGTATGTTCCTACGCTTCGAGACGGGCTCGTTCTTCTGAGAGTCCCGATGGGTCAACTCAGGAGAACGAGCCTGTCTCGAAGCGTGGGAACATACGTTCGTGTACAAAGCAATCGAAATCGCATTAATGGCACTTTTTTTTTCATTTTTAGTATATAAACCATTCAAACTAATGTTTTTTTTTATTTGCTAAACTTAAGTTGAATGAGTTTTTTTTTTTTTCTTATTGTAAATCATTAAGTTGAATGGTTTTTTTTTATTTATTGCTAAACTTAAGTTGAATGAGAAGCGTCATACCACAAATGAATAATATCGTTCTTTTGTTATTCAATAAGGTCTAGACAATCGCAACCTAGCCTGGTACTGATCCTCCCAACCCACAACCGATTCATCTCGGTGAGTGAACTACATGCTATGAATAGGAGGTAATGGACAATCAGGAGCCAAATCTAAACGAATGTAGTGTGGGTTGCTACCAAGATGACACATGACAATCTCACGACATGGTCCTCTAGCCGATGATCGTGCACAAAGTGGCAACACTGTGCAGCTGAACATGTCGTGCTGCCCACCTCGCAGACCAGAGCTCAACAAAACGACAACCGCATTAAATAGTGTTGTAATAGGGTAGAGATCTTGCGAAACTTCGAACTAGTGAGTCGGTCCACAAGGGCCCCCGTCCCACCTTATTCGACCGAGTCCGGTGTCGATATCCCTAAAATAGATGTAGTCGTACAAGGTACGGTGGGTATGGACCTCATTCGCAATGTTGTCTCTTACGACTGGCCAGTACTTCTGGTTACCATACACGTAACTCGCAATGACCCGAAATCCACAGTTCTCATCTGCCTCCACATTCAGGTAACTCACTACGTAGTCCAACATAAACCCGGGGATATTTTGCCACTGTGTAAAATCAAATATATTTGTCGGTCTAATATTTGCAATATCATAATAATTTCACGTCACAAATTATATAATTATATAAATACTTTAATTAACGTTCACCTATATTAAAAAAAAATATAGATCACCTGGTGCCTCTTGCGACTGTTGGGAAGACGAGCTTGTCTGTCCACGCGAAGAAGTGGTCGTACGGCTCGATTTCCGACCTCGCGATCTATCTTTGTACTCCCGAGCAGATGGTTTACGCTTAGTTGAATTAGTTTTCTTGGGACGACCTCGCGGGTTTTCCTTAACCTCAGGTTCCGCATAATCCTGTTGGTCTGGGTAAAGATGATTGTACATGAACTGATTCATGTACCGCATCGTCGCGGGAACGCCAGCTTCAACCTCATTCACAAGCGTCCGAAAGAACTCCGCATCTGACCATGCAAACCCTAGCTCGCCTGGCTTTGGTGACCCGTCCCTACAAGTATATGATAAAAACTTCAATGAATTAAACCAAATAATGTACTTTAATTACATAAATTGTAATTAAAATTGAAATAGCAAGTAGAAAATATAAATAAAACATTAATCTTAAATTACCTGGCTCTAACATCTGTAGCATTCTTTAGAACGGGTGAATAATTCCGAGATCAATCGGATGACCAAAAGCATATGCCGTATGGAGCAGACAGGCAAAAAGAAGTCCATGAGTCTGTTGCAATACACAGCCGCAGCGGTCGTAAACTTCGATGCTCAAGTCATGCATCCTCGTAAGCTCAGAGTCCAATAAACTCAAGCAATAATGCGAGACCCTCAGTATCACGCTCGCGAAAAGGATTCCCTTATACGAAGTACTCTTCTTAGATCTCGAAGCCTCAAGCGCCGACCTGATAATACATTACATAACATTAGATTATAATTAATGCAGTAATATAATAACACATTTAAAAATTGCAGTATGTACCTAATTTCAGTCACTTGAGAATCGATCTGCTTATGAATCTTCTGCCAAATTGTATCGAGTGCGCCGGTGGACGTGTGAAGCCACTGCTTCAACACAGAGTGGGCACTCTCACCCTAAAGGAAGTTGTGTTTCAAAAATATGTTACACGGTTGGTCCAAGCTTTCACAAACTTCTCCTTGTGCCCTAACCATGTGTTCTCCACATACCGTACCACCTATTTATTCTTCGAGTATTTTGCGCGCATCTCGGCAACGACATCGTTGTAGGCATCAAACGTACTGGCATCGGCAATTTTTTTGAACGTACCGTGCGCGAACATCTGCGAGAATTTTTTACTTTTCCCAAAGAGTTTGTAGGCTTTGTCTTCCACATCCTTGTTGATGTGCCACGTGCAGAGTAAGTGGGCTGATTCGTAAAAATGCATCTGAATAGGAGTGATTAAACCCAACTCTCTGTCACTGACAACCACATTAGGATATACGTCTTGGCCTATCAGAAGTCTCAACTTATGTAGAACCCAGTCGTAACTGGCCTCTTTCTCGTCCCTGATGAGCGCATACGCAATTAGGAAGTTCTGGTTGCACGGCGTCATCCTAATCATCTCCACCAACGGCATCTTGTACCTGTGCAAATGAGACCAAGAAGACAAAAAAATATAATCACATAAAACTTAACTTAATCAAACACACTATTTAAGATTCATACTAATAAAGTATTTATAAAGTAACATACCTGTTGGTTTTGTACGTGGAATCTATGCCGACATACCAATGATATGTCCGGAATAGATTGACCGATGCAGGATGGTCCACGAATATATGCATCAACGCTTTCGTGTTCGGATCGTCTTCTGCATAAACTGTATATTGGCTTCCCATGGCCAAATGCATAAGCTGGGAAGGAACGTCTCTACCCTCGAAACTCTCTTTCCGCAGCTTATCTCTAAAGTTATATACCTGTCACCGATTAGCGTTAATTATAATGATTATTATAATTTAAAACAAAAAAAATTATATTAATAAATAAAAAAGTATATTAATTAATTTATTTGATAAAAAAATTATTAACTATCATAATAATAATACATTACTAAATATAATAAAATTTATTAATTATTACAATAACTTTTAGATATAAAAAAATTAATAATTATCATAATTAACTTCAAAAAGTTAATTAAAACATATATTACAAAATATAAATATATATACCTGTCGCCGATCAAGGTTGTCTCTCGAATTCTTTTCATTCAGCGCGGCCATAATTTTTGTCGAGGCCACCTGAGCGTCAGTCATATCACGAATAATAGTCTTAGATGAAGCACTGAGGCCGCTCAACTGTCGATGACCCTCAGGATACACAGCAAAGGAATGGTTATGGTAACCTTTCTCTTCCTTGCTACATCTACAGATCGTCCAGTATGGCTCGCTTGGAACTTTTTTTACTTTTATCTCAAAAGGGCAATTGCACTTATTCGTTTTTGTCTTTCTGAAATTTCTACCTTTGCCTCGCGTTCGCCTCTATGGCACTTCAAAAGCTTGACCGTTTTCTTTTTGTGTTTCGAAATTACTAAAAGGAAACCATTCAATATTGTCTAGTCTTTTGCAGCTTCAATAGCCTCTTTATCATTATTAAATAATGTATGGGTATCGAAACTGAGACTCTAATCAATACCATCTCCTCCAAAATCTTCCCATGACTCATGCTATATAGTACAATATTTATATTTTTAAAACATGTTAAATTATAATATATTCATTCTAGGTGTCGTTTACTTCAAGGGATAGGATAAGACAAGTGAAATAATCCCGCCTATCCTACGTTTACTTACCGGGAATGGGATGGGAATATAGTTACCTGGCGCCCATGTGGCAAGCGCCTATCGGCTCTTAAGGGACAATTTCAATCCCGGCTCCCCCCACGGATAAAAAAATCCCGCCATCAATATACCTTTCTTGCCCTCAGATTTTGACGCGAAAAGACCAAAATAACCCTTGTTTTGTATGGATTTACAAGTTTGTTACCAATAAAATGCAAAAATCGGCCATTTGCCCTAGGTGCAGAGACGAGCGACGCTACGCCATTGTTGAACAAAGCTTAAGCTCGGTTTTAACCTAGCTTCCGATTCCTAAAGGTGAGCTCCTTTCCTTTTCAATTTCGATTTATTTCCATCTATCGTCTGTCACAAGTTTCGTGGAACAAAGTTTGAAGTCGAGCATTTTGCCCTAGGTTCTGCAGAAACGAAGACAGCCAGTGTAAGCTTCGAATTCTCCGTCGGGTGTAAAGGTGAGCTCCACAATCGCCATATTACCTTTTCACTTTCGATTTATGTCCATTTGTCAAAATATTGTGGATTGCCTTAATTTCTGCAGAACCGACCACGAACAAGTCCAGGTGAAGCTGTAAGCTTGGATTCTCCATCGGGCCTAAAGGTGAGCTCGAAAATCGCTATATTAACCTTTTTCATTTCAATTTTACCCTAATTTGTTGTTTGAAATTTGTAGTTTTTTTTTTTCAAAATGTTTGTTTCTCTGAAGACGACTCATCTCCAATCGCCAATATCTCTGTTCTTCTCCGTGCCAGGTGAAGGTAAACATCTTAACATAAGAAAATTTGCTGCAAATGGTTAACATTTTTTGTTGCTGCATTAATTTATTATGTTAGTACTTGATGTGCACATTGTTTCACCAAATGCAGTTCAAACATTTGAGAGCCAAGGTGTTAACTGATATAAACCGAGTATGTATTGGTTGAAATTTCAAACAAAGAAGAGAAGTATTGTATCTTATTTTATGATGGCTCAGATTCTTAAGATGTTGAGCCTTATATTTTTTTATGTTGAATCCATGTTGCACTGATGAGTTTAGAAAAGCTTTTATTTGCTGCAATATGAAGTTAAAAGCATGCTAGATGTTTAAGAAAAGGAAACCATGTTGTTGCTGTTTGGCCTCGTTTTCGATATAATGTCCGAGACTCTTTTCATTGATTTCACATGCTGTAAAATTATGAGTTTTAAGGCTTAAATTTCAGTGATATACAATGTTGAGAACCATGTTTAAGTGTTTCAGAGTTCTGTGAAACAGAATGCATGTTCTGTGCTTTTTTGCCTTGCTTGATTTGATGAATTACTGAGCCTCGTTTTATCATGTATCCATGCTGATTTTATGAGTTTGAAGGAGTTAAGATTTAGCCACAAATTTTTATTCTTAAGCATGGTCAGTGTGGTTAAAGTTTAAGAGAAAAGGGAAAGGCATGTTGTGTGGTTTGGGTTTCATTTTGTTGTGAACTTGCTGACACTTGTTGAGTGTGGATTTAATTGCAAATGTGCTCAATTTTCTTAAAATGTGTTCAGTTTTTCTTGGTGTTTTTCTGTGTTGAAAATGTGTCAAGTTTCAGCCATAAAGGTGAAGGTTGCATGCTAGTATATTATGTTTTTAAAGAGAGAAGCTTGTGTTGTTTATGATTCTGAGGCTGAAAATGTGTCAAGTTTCAGCCATAAAGGTGAAGGTTGCATGCTAGTATATTATGTTTTTAAAGAGAGAAGCTTGTGTTGTTTATGATTCTGAGGCTGCTATTGTATGTCATTTCTGTGCTGAAAATATGTGTTTTTGAGGTATTAAAGGTCAGTCAAAAGTCTTATGTGCATGCTTGCTAAGAGTTATTAAGAATTTTGAAAATAAGAGCATGAGTAATACCAAGCTTGGCCTGGTTTTGGTATGAGGTATGTGAGCTGTTCTAAGCCTATATTAAGTGTAGTTTCCATGCTGCCTTTATGCTCCATTTCAGAGGTCTATTAACCTTTTTGGAAGCCCCAATAGTTTATAAAATTTCATATAGCAAAAGAGAAGCTTGTTTTTGTGGTTTATTATGCCTTGTTTTGTTTTGTGTTAAACTTATTGTTATGTTTGTTGGCTGAATTGTGTGGTTTGATGTTCAGAATGTGCTGATTAGTTACATTTTTGGAGCCTAAATTAGTTGATGCTGAGAATTGTGTGGCTCTTCAATATGTCTCTTTGTCCTGACTTTAGTTGACTTTAGTTGTCCAAAAACTCACTTGTCCAAAACTGAATGTGCTGACTTTACTTGTCCCTGTTTAAATTGAATGTGTTGACTTTAGTTGTCCAAAACTGACTTGTCTAAAATTCATGTGGGTATAATATACATGTCAGTGTATCCTTGCACAGAACATAATAAACCAAACTTTACTGTGGGGTCTTAATTTGTAGTCTGTTGTGAATATAATTCAACACTTCCTTTCTCCATAATGTCTACTACTTACACAGAGTTGACACACATTGAAAAAATATGAACCAAGTTTAACAAAAATAAATGTATCTTACATGCTCATGTTCACACCATTTGAGATTTTTAGTATTTCACAATGTTCGTAAAGGGAAACATTAAGATCATTGAATGGGTGAAGTCCGTATATTTTTCAATCTTTGTAGATGGATAACGTGCGAGACAAATTATTAATTCACACTCTTTTGGAAGAGATTGTTCTTGGTGCTCGTTTTTTTTTCATAGTAGCTAATTACTACTACCACAAATTCATTCTCCCTCGCCGCCGTCGACGTTCGTTAACTAGCGGACTCACATACCGATTGAGGGATAGAGTGCCCCTTCAAGTGAGTCACATTCAAAGGCTAGTCAACGTCAGTGACACCACTTGCCTTGAGAACCTCCATATGGACAGAAACTGTTTTGGTCGCCTTTGTTTCCTCCTTGAAAACAAAGGGGGTCTTGTTCAATCTAGAAACATTGCACCGAGTGAACAAGTTGCTATGTTTCTTTCAATCCTCGCACATCACAAGAAAAACGTCATGTTGAAGTTTGATTTTACGAGATCAGGTAGAACTATAAGCAAGTACTTTAACCGTGTACTTGATGCGGTAATCCGCCTTTAGACCGACCTAGCCGCCACACCTAACCCAGTTGAGAATGATTGTTCAGATGAAAGGTGGAAATTGTTCAAGGTAGCCTAGACCACAAGACCCTTAACAACGCTTAGTCAATTTTGTCTTCTATACTTCTTCCAAACTAATACTTATTTTTTTTTTGTTAGGGGTGTCTAGGAGCACTAGATTGTACATACGTTAACGTTCAAGTCCCGTCAAAAGATAAGGGAAGATATAGAAATCGAAAGGGACAAGTAGCAGTTAATGTACTTGGGGTGTGCGATAGAAATATGAACTTCGTCTACATGCTTTGTGGCTGGGAGGGATCCGCTGCGGATAGTTGAGTACTGAGAGATGCAATCACTAGGGCAAATTCTCTCAGAGTCCCAAACAGTATTCTCCCTATTTATAAACATTACATATGTAAAATTTCACCCAGCCGAAAAACATTAAATCAAACATAACACAATCGTTTAAAACGCAGGGAACTATTATTTGGTGGACGGTGGTTACACTAATGGTCCTGGCTTTCTAGCGTCATATAGGGGTGTGAGATATCACTTAGATGAATGAGGTACAGACTCCCGAGCTCCACAAAACTTTAGAGAACTCTACAACCTTCGGTACGCCAAAGCTAGAAACGCGATTGAACGTGCTTTTGGCATTCTAAAAATGCGTTGGGAAATTCTTAGGAGTAAGTCTTTTTACCCCATTCGGACCCAAAATTGCATTATCATGGCGTGCGCGCTTATTCACAATTTTATACGTAAAACAATGCACGAAGACCCCATAGAGAATGAGATTCCAGAATTCCCTATACCCTCCAACCCAACGTGTGACGACGACTACATAGATCAAGTTGTAGGCAACCACGAATGGACCCAGAAGCGCGACCTCTTAGCCCAACAAATGTTCGCAGAATGGCAGTGCGGTGTTCCCTAATGGATAAACAAACATTATTTTTTCTACACAATGCGTACTTTCATAAGAATCTTCTCAAAAATAAATAATTGTGAAAAATGTTCTTATCATAATTATTATTTTTAATTTTTTGTTTATTTGTGTTTGTGGCTTTTCTATATATTTATTCCTGTGCATTATATCATCATTTTGTTTGACGGCATTTTTCATATACTTTTTATGGAAATTCTCTATTATCCAAAATTGTGGTAACTACCGTGGGATTAAGTTGATGTGACATACGATGAAGCTCTGGGAGAGGGTTATCGAGCATCGCCTACGACGAGTGACGAGTGTGACCCAAAACCAATTTGGGTTCATGCCTGGAAGGTCGACCATGGAGGCGATTTTTCTAATACGTCAGTTGACGGAGAGATATAGGGACCAAAAGAAGGACTTGCACATGGTCTTTATCGACCTAGAGAAGGCTTATGACAGAGTACCGAGAAATGTCATGTGGTGGGCCTTAGAAAAGCACAAAGTCCCATCTAAGTACATTACCCTCATCAAGGATATGTACAAGGATGCGATGACATGTGTCCGAATATGTGGGGGCGACACCAGCGACTTCCCAATTAAAATAGGACTACACCATGGGTCAGCATTGAGCCCTTATCTATTTGCCTTGGTGATGGATGAGGTCACAAGGGACATACAAGGTGATATCCCTTGGTGTATGCTCTTTGCTGACGATGTGGTGCTAGTTGACGAGAGTAGAGCAGGGGTAAATAGGAAGTTGGAGCTGTGGAAGGACGCGTTAGAGTCGAAAGGCTTCAGACTTAGTAGGACGAAGACCGAGTACATGACATGCGCTTTCAGCATGGCTTCACATGATGATGGTGACGTTACCCTTGACGGGCAAGTGGTGGCCAAGAAGGAGACTTTCCGGTATTTGGGATCGATGCTACAAAAGGATGGCGGCATTGATGCTGATGTTAGGCATAGAATTGCAGCCGATTGGTTGAAATGGCGTCAGGCGTCGGGCGTTCTCTGTGATAAGAGGGTGTCACAAAGGCAAAAACACCAATAGAAAATAAATAAGCACTCACTAAAAGGTAAGTTCTATAGGACGGCGATTCGCCCGGCGATGCTATACGGTGCTGAATGTTGGCCTACAAAAAGGCAACATGTCCAACAACTAAGTGTAGCAGAGATGCGCATGTTGCGTTGGTTCTGTGGACACACAAGAAGGGATAGAATCCGGAATGATGATATTTGAGATAGGGTCGGGGTGGCCCCAATTGAGGAGAAATTGGTTCAACATCGACTGAGGTGGTTCGGACATGTCCAACGGAGGCCTCCTGATGCACCGGTGCGTAGGGGAGTTCTACAGCGGGTCGAGGATGTTAAGAGAGGTAGAGGTCGGCCTAAACTCACTTGCGAAGAGTCGGTTAAGAGGGACCTTAAAGATTGGAATATCTCCAAGGATTTAGCGGTGGATAGGAGCGCTTGGAGGCTCGCTATAAACGTGCCAGAATCGTGACTTTTGCTCCTTTCTCTCTCTCTCTCTCTCTCTCTCTCTTTTCGATCTCTTTCTTTTGGTTCGAGTCTTTTGTGTTTCTCTTGGGTTTCATCTCTAGCCTACCCCAACTTGCTTGGGACTAAAGGCTTTGTTGTTGTTGTTGTTGTTGTCTCTATTATCCAAAATAATATAAAAAAATTTGCTACAAAACTATTGTCGCAACAGGATATTTGTCATGGAACCGTCAGTTACATCGGATACCGAGAAAGAGGGCGGCTCCACCTCAAAACGACGTGTTTGGACATCGGCAGAAGAGCGTGCCCTAATTAATGCTCTTAAGGAGATTGTAGTCGAGGTTGGAAAACAGAAAACGGCTTCAGAACGGGATACACATTTGTTTTGGAAAAGAAAATGAAGAAGTTTCTTCCAAGATGTGAAATCCGTGCTCAGCCGCACATATCTTCCAAAATGCATGTCTGGAAGAAAACTTATGCGAGTCTGGCCCTTTTAAAAGCAAACAACTCGAGAATGGGTTGGAATGATATTTCAAAAAGCTTCTCCTGTGAAGATGAGAAGTGGGCTTCCTGGCTTCAAGGTTTGCTTGTAGTAAACATTCCAACATTGACTCGTCTATATATTTCACATAATTTACATATCCTCATCACATTTTTTGCTCCCCAAAACATGACCAATAGGTTGATCCTAATGCAAAGGGACTGAAAAACAAGTCTTTCCCCCACTTAGATGATTGGTCTGAAATCTTCGGGTAATGCCTAGGCTTTCGGAGATGCGGCTCAGGATGTCCAGCAGGACCCACCTTACGAAGCAAATGATGAGATCCCATTGCAGACCACGTAGCGCACACCATATGATGGTAGCCCGGGCAATGATATCGGTCAGTCGTCGGGTACGGCATCTGAAAGTAGCTCCAGTAGAGGGGGAAGGATGAAAGGAACAAAAATGAGGTCCACTAACTTGATGGACGAACGTTTCATCGATGTAATGGAAACCTTCTCGCAAAACACAGATGGCCGGTTGGCTGAAATCGCTACCAGAATGGCGAACGAGCAAGCAACACAGGCTCAGATGACAGAAGTAATGGATACGCTTCATACTTTTCACTTTCTATCAGGTGAGGAGCGAATGGCTCTATGCCTGCGTTTGTGCAACAATGCCAGAGAGCTTGCTATGTTCATGGGCATGGGGCAAGACGATAGGGTGCTCATGGTTAGGGTCATGCGCGATGGTCGCGGGTAGTGTTGGTAATGGAAAATTGTTGTGTTTCATCCTGTTGTGGGAAATGGTATGAACTTATATTGTGTGGTTTTGTGGTTTTTGGGAGAACATAAGTATGTATTTTGTTTATTACAATGGTGAACATGTTTTGCATTGAGGATGATTGTGCAAAATACTATGTATTGTATTTTGGGTTTAAATACTATTTATTTTGTTTCATGGGATGCTGAAAATTCTAATTTGTTTGTAATGGTCAACTTGTTTTGCATTGAATGGTCTTTCATTGGTTATCCTTGTTGGTCAAATTGGTTATTATTGTTGTTATATAATATGTTATAATCACTTCTTGTAGGTTCACCATGTCTATCTATAGGGATGATCCGCCATGGGGTTGTTTCTACGTACTTATGGACATGCCAAACCAACCTACATTGGTAAGTTCAACATACTCACTTTGAACATCCAAGCAATATTCAAGCACATTAATATTAAAGTAACATTCACAAACTTGGCCACGGTATGATATGGTAGATTATAACTTTCAAAAAACACCAAAAAGAAAGGAAGAGATATACAAATAATAAATTTTTTAATTCTTACTTCAGTTGTGTACTATTTATAAACATGACATTTTCACTTTCTTAGGACGTAAACGTTCCGGAACTTTATTTTGGGCGACACGCGATGCCTTTTCCCGTTACTCTCATAACTGTTGAAGGCCGTCGCTACTCAATGGACATTTGCAGGCTTCCGTCTGGCCTCGATTACGACCCAAGGACTTTTTTGCATTTTGCCAATGGGTGGCAATATTATGTTCAATCAGAGGATATATGTAACGAGTACTACATCTATTTTGAACGAGATGATTTCAGAACATTCAATGTGAAGGTCTACACGGCTAATGATATTCAGAGGCCTCCACAACACCAGTTTAGCATAAAAATAAAAAAAAATAAAAACTCATGTCGAGCGTGCACTGTTGGTAAGTGATTGCTTCATGATTTAACATCATACTTTTCGTCTACATTGTTCTTGCATATTTAACAAAATGTTATCTTATTTAATAATTTTTTTCTAGTTGTGAAGCCAATACCAATGCAATTTTGAAACGCACACATTGAAGGACATGTTTCAGAGATAGACATTGCAGTGCTTATGTTGAAGGGGGACCGATATTCAATGTCTATAGACCGATCTCATGGTAAGAGGCGGCTGAAAGATAGCGATATGCGCCAATTCTTTGAAGAAAATTGCATTGTGGAGGATTCGGAGTGGGTGTTTACATTGGTTCCGTTTAGGTATCCCCGATTTAGAGTGGTCGAAATTTGTGTGTAGCATGTATATGAACGACAAACATTTTAACACATTTTTGCGATGGTTGTTGGTCTTTGATGCCACATTATAAAGACTTGTGTGTTATCAGTTTTTTTGGTTTATTAAGACAATTTTTTTGCTTTCTGTCATCTTGTGAATGAAACATTATGGGTACAGCACCGGAACAATGGAACAAAACACCAACCACAGTTAACATTACAGAGCATCTTGTCAATGGAACAACAACATGTACATCTTGTAAATGGAACGACTACAGAACAAACAACCAGGAACATGCACTAACATACAGGTACAACACCGAAACAAATAACAGACATAGTAAATAACCATAAAACAAACAACCAACTACAACTAACATACTGATACACCACCAAAGCAAGAACAAACATAGATGGGAAGGATATAGTGACGAAGCTAATTCCATGGCCAATCATGCGCGTAGTCCATAGGAGTGGCAGAACATGCAGTAGATACATAATTTTCTTCCGGTTCATGTGCACCGTGAGAGGAGTTGTCGTTTCTGAGCTGATTCACCGGACGCGGTGGTTGTTTCTTACAGGAGATGTCAGTTCGAACGGGGTAGGGAACCAACCTACTCGGTGGCCCACGGTTTGGAGTGTACACCTCCACATCGATAACTTCAACACCTTTGCCGCGGCCCTTACTGCCATTCTTATTGCCTTCGTTGTCGTTGTTAGACAAAATGCACCACTACAAAGGATTTACGTACGGTGGCTCCTCGTGAAACAACTCCACAAGTTTGTTATGCTGGGGATCACCTTCCGTCATGTACGCCAGGGAAAAGTCATCCCACTACGGGAAAAAATAAATATAATTTAGTTTGCAACTCTAGTGTTGGTGTAACAAATGAAAATGCATTTATTTTCGACAGAACTCACCCTTAGCATTTCATCCCAAGTGCTGCCCGAAGCATGGTACTTGTTTTGGCCGACGTCGTATTGAACACCATCCTTGCCTTTCAGAGCCGTGAAAACATCATGTCGTTTCTCCAAAACTCCAACGCAGGTTCCAATGTACTCCATCGTGAAACTCTTGCGAAACCACGCATTGAATGCTCGCGTAGCACCAAATATGGACTCAGTATTATCTGCATTAGGATAAAGATACCACATAGCTTATTTTTAAGTAATTAGTCGATAAGAAACTCATCAAACTTTGGTGTCCAATGTAGGTCGTACAAATAGTCTGCCTGCACTAAACCAAAATCAGGAGCCATAGCAATTTTATGACTTAGAAATTTTCTTACTTTTTATAACTTTGGTAATATTTGACTACTTCCTTCTACGGTTGTGGAATACTTGTTATGCGTTATGGTGTTTAAATAGCAAAATTTCGTGCACCAGATCAATCATGCATTCAATGGTTGGACCAAGGGATATGGTCTTCATGTCCGTCTTGTCTATTCAATTCAGCTTTGCAGAAATAGCTTATAGCTACCTCTAGACATGTGTAGTGACTTGTCATAGCCTGTCCCTTCGAATATGATTTCTATGAACAAAAAGATGACTCGATAATGCATTTGATGGTCTCTTAACTGATGTGCGCATGCTCTTTCAACAGTACCAATAATGCAAATAAGTTTAATGCCACAGGACCAATAATGCATGTAATTTATTTAAATTGAAGAAGATGATAAGGACCTATCAGCTCAGCTTTGAAAAAAAGCTGAAACCTAGCCTTAGACCTGTATTATCGTAGCATGCTCTGTCAAGAAGACACATAACCATTCAGCATTATCATAGCATAAGTTGTCATAGCGTGTCACCTTTGCAGAAAAGATGAACAATGTTGTAGACCTGGATTGTATTATCGTAGCAGGTGTTGTCATAGCATGTCATTTTGACTGTGAATTTTTTTACCAAATAATTTAATGTGAATGGTCATAAAAAGTCCTTGACTGCAAATTTGTTTTCAAGTTTAGAAGATGTAACAAATCTTCTTTAGCGGGCCAACTTAGATATGCATAAACCTCACTGATACGGCTCACAATTATTTTTGGCATCCCAAACATGTACACATGATGTTGAACATGGTCGTGAAGTCCATTATTAGTTAAATCAACTTAGCTTTAAGGAAAAGATCAAGCCTTCCTATAGACCTGCCACCATTATTAGTCAAATCAACTGCATTTTTACACATGTCCTGTCAATTCAAAACACACATTTCATAACTTTCCTTGTCTGATTCCACAACATTGAATTCAAAACGTACATGTTCTGTCAATTCAAAAGCCGGTTCACAAAAGTAGTTTCACAAAAATATCATTTAATAAACAAAACATAAGTGGAGCTGAATTAAAGCACAACGTTATAGTTAATTCTATCCAACCCTACTTGAAAAAACAATACAGTGAAACAAAGCAAACAATGATGCAAAATGTAGACTTCATATATGTGACCTTCTCCAAACTTCAAGATTCACGATCAACACCTTCAAGTCTCAACTTCAGTTCAACAATTTTTGTTTCTTCAATCTCCAATTTCTTCTCCAAGGCATTCTACTCATCTTCCAATGCACATATCTCGGCAAATTTTAACTGAAGCCTAGCCGATACCAGTTGCTCCATCTCATTTTGGCACTTTAGTTGCTCGTGCAACTTACCCTTTTCAGCCTTGAGCCTGTTAAAACAACTTTTTTGGAACGGCGGCAATTCCGGATCAACCTAAACAAACGTGGTACAAGAAGGTTCATTCGACTGTAGAGTTGGTGGTCTCGAGTTCCTTCTCCATAGAACTCGTGTTGAATTATACCCACCTCACACGACCACGACTCGTGTGGATCCTCTTGAATCTGATGCTCGCCTTCTTTTTTTTAATTTTCAATCCCCACTTGTTTTTTATTTATTTTCGGGCATTTTCCTATAATAACTCACGATAAGAATACCACTATTATATTTTAGTAAATCAAAACAATGTCATTCTCATAATAAACTTCGACCAAATGTACTAAACAATCAATCAAAATACTTGTAAATATGACGCATGTCACATATTTTCATTAGAAAATATTGTAATTTATCAACATAATCGAAAGTGTAACCAATATTCACAAATTAATTTTATAAAAAAAGTGAAATTGGAATTTATTTTGTTTTTCTATCATTTCTTATATTTTGCAAGCATTGAAATCCAAATCTCAATTTCCCTCGGGCATTACTATTTACCGCCCCCCCTATTACTAGTTACCGCCTCCCTTGGACGATTTTGCCCTTTTCATTTTTCCAAACATCTCAAAGCAAAGTGTACGGCGAAATGTCTTCAAATTCTGAGGTACGAAATTTTTCTGTCCGGCTGGCGAAACCTGACGACTTTTAGCCCGTCCGACCTCCAAAACCGGAGGGTCCAAAAGGCGTCCGGCTGGCCGGACGCCTAAAAAGACGTCCGGCGACGACGGCCGGTCGCGACCGGTCCGTCCAGTTCGACTGGCCGGACGTTTTTTTTTAAATACTATTATAAATTATTATGTTATATATTCAGAATAATTATGTTATAAATTGGACGTTAGATATAATCGTGTTAGGAGTTAGAAATTATTATGTTACATGTTAGACTTGATACTGCTATAAATTGGACGTTAGATATTATCGTGTTAGGAGTTACAAATTACTATGTTATATGTTAGAGTTGATTATGTTATAAATTGGACGTTAGATATTATCGTGTTAGGAGTTGCAAATTGTTGTGTTACACGTTAAATTGGACGTTAGATATTATCGTATTATAAGACTCTCACGAGAAAAACTGAGTAGAATTATAGCAGAGGCGATGGCCCAAGTGCAAGAGCCCAGACAAACAGACCGTGTGGTGTTACAGCCACAAGAGAGGATTGAAGACAGAGAAGTACGAGTTGACTTGATCATACCAACCACGATGAGGCTGCCTCAGGACGCTGCATTCGAAGGGCTCACAACCCAGGTTAAAGAGCTACATGCTAATGTTGGGGAAAATGTGGTTGTGCGTGTATTAATTTGGCCTATTCACAAAGCATGCCAAGAACATCCCAACCGGCGTAACTGAGACTTCGAGATATCCAGACACGACTGGCCTCAAAAGATTGAACAGAGCTCTCGAGCTCGTGAGACCGTCGACGACGACTTATTTGATCGGGCTATCAGCAGCTAGGAACTCCGATCCGGTTACTTGTGGCGCCAAGAGAAGAGAGAATCCAGGTCAAAAGGTTGTACTGACTGTACTGACTGCCTTACCAGGAAAACTCCTCGAGTGAATGGAAGAGATGTTCATAATGGAGATGAAATTTGGATACGATTTTTAGGTATGAGTTGTTTCTTTGTTCTTATATTTTCAGTTTTTCATTGAGTATTTCTACGCTCTAACGTTTACCTCAAAATGTTTATGCCTTGAATTTCTTTGTAGTAGTAATTCTGAATTCAATGCAATATAAAGTTTAATTCCATATTCTGATGATGTTTCTTTGATAACAATGGTATTGCGCATAAACTACACTCAGTTTACAAAGTTAATAATTCTTTATATTTGATTAATATTAAATAATTTTCAATATATTTTAAGAATGCGGGGCTAAACATTTTTGTAATATGATGTTAAAATGTCTTGAATAAAAATTGCAATTGTATAAGAATGAGCAACAACATTATAAGAATGAACAACAACATTTTAAAAAAATTCAAACAATCAAAATGATAATTTAAATGTTCGTCAAAATTGACATCCATTAAAGATTAAATTAGAGCCGGCTGTGCGTGCACAACCGGTAGACCACTAATATATATATATATATATATTGAGAGTGCTTAGGTCATGAGGGGATCTGATCAGTTTAAAAAAATCGAGACATAAAGAAATATTTTATTTATAGGGGTTGTGAACGCACCAAGGAGGAGGAGGAACAATTAGATCGAATGGTGGATACATTGGAGAGGATGGACGAGAAACTGAGGTCCGTGAATGTGTTGAACACTCACCTAGAAAGGTGGTGCAACCAGCAAGGGCTCGACGAGGCCCTAAGCAAGTCTAAAAAGGAGTCGGAGGTTTGGAGCGAATTTTCGTTCGACTTTTTGGGATTTTTCAATGAGGAACCCATGTTCTCATTTGAATTCCCGAAATACTTCGAAGACATCGAGACCACCAAGTTCGAGGACAAGCACATGTCGTTTGAGTACGAGGGTCTACCAATTTCGATATTTACCTAGACGAAGACGACGAGTGCGAGGTCGAGCAAAGACCAACAGACTACGAAGGGCCACCTATCTTTGATACTTATTTCGATGAGGCCGATGGAGTCGAAGTGAAGGACGAGATGCCCCAGTTGATGGTCGATGACGAGTCCTTAGGGACAAAGATATTCAAAGGGGGCGTGAATGATAAAGATGGAGGTTTTGACCTCTGAGGACGAGACTGATTGATGACCAAGACGACCCGAGAACGTCAAACAAAGGTCCAAAAAGGCATGTGAATGGCATCAGAGATGTGTTCAAGCTCATATGCGAGGCGCACGAGCACAAGAAAGGTGTCGCGAGCCTAGGCAAGCATGTCCACGCATACACGAGAATGTCCTAGCATGGCAGCACGAGCGCGTGCACTGGGCAGCGCGACAACGTGCATGCACTGCAGGACCGCGAGAGCACGAGAGAGACAACGTGCGAGTCGCTGGGACAGACTACGTGCGACCGCACGAGACCCGCGTAAGACAGCATGTAGCCCGACAAACACGCACGGTGACGATGGGAGCGGCAGTGAGATGGGCGAAGACATTCGCGGACAATCGGGCGAAAGACCAGACACAGGCGCGAGAGACGTCACGGGGCAGCAGCATGCGTGCGGGCGCGCAGTGCCCGTGAACGTGGCGTCCAGGCGCAGGGACGGGACGCGCACTAAAAGGTTGTGTGCGACAGGGGTTGGCGATGTGCGTAGACGCGGTGCGCAAACGCGCGGGCGTCGTGCATGAAGGAACAACGTGCGCTTGCACGCAATGATGCGTGGTAACCAAGGCTCGAGGCTTCTAGAAGGCTTTTGGGTTGAATCTTTTCTATATTATTCCTGGATATTTCCCACATGTTTTACTACTTTTCCTAGGTTATTTAGGGTTTGAATAAGTTAGGTAATTTTAGGATCATTACTTGATTTATTTTCTATAAGTTACTGGTTTATTTCCCATAGGATGGGGCTAAGTTTTTACCTTTAAATACCTAATGTTCCAAACGTTTTTAATCATCAATTAAGTAAACAAAACTGAACTTTGTTCACCAAAATTCTTGTGTTCGAATTCTCTTAAGTTTTATCGCAAAACCCTTGTGCCGAAAAGGGCGTTTCATCACATAGTTCGCTATAAGCTCGAGTTTGGCATGGATTTACGTCTGAGTTGTCTCACCTATCACCAAGAAGGAGGTGTCCAAGTATCCTTTGAAGCAACCTATCGCCGAGAATGAGGCGGTCTTCGTATCCTATGAAGCAAAACCAAGTATCAAGATACACGATCTTCATCATCTCGTCGGGAATTGATGTCGATGGCCGAGGGCTAGTCGCGTCGTGTTCCCAGTGATGAATAAATTCGCCGGAATGCAAAAAATTAAACCTTATGATCTTCTGATGTATTACCTCTATACCTATTTTGAGTAGTCTTGGTGGTGCGACTAAACGAAACTCCCGGAACCTCCTAATATATAAAACTCAATTTTTCTCTCTTAGACTAAAAATTAGATGGCATTAATATGTATGAGGTGTGGGACTTGGTGTATTAACTTCTAGAAGTCCTTATGTCTTTCAACTTGTTAACATTTTAGAAGACTTTATGTCTACACCTATTCCTTAATTGAATAAATAATGAAACATTTCACTAGAGTAATATTACTGCACTCCACATTTAGCTCTGAATTACTAATAATTCGTTCTCATTAAATTAATTAATCAAATTACCTCTCTATGTTTAAGATATAACGTCCATTGATTAATTAAATTACACGTGTTAAGAATCTTATACCAATATTATAATATATTCTTACTATGTTTAATATTATTTTATTTTTTTAAATAAATACTACAATAACCATATTCGTAATAAATTTACCCTACATATAAAAATATAACTACAACAACTTGGTTTATTATGTATAAAAAATTATGATTTATAATGTATAAAAAATCTTGATTTATCACGGATACAAATTCAATCCTATGATTATCAAGACAATTATAATATATTTCAAAATTATTCAAAAAAATATTATCAAAAAAAGATATCTATAAAATTAGAATGTTATAAAAAGGATGGTGAAAATTTCAAACATGTTAATAAATTCAATTTTAACATCCAGGAAAATATTTTACCATGTTTTCAAAATATTTATACAAATATTTTAAATAATTTTTTTTTTTTGGCCGAAACGATAGAGGATTTATATAAAAGCGCACAAATGTGCAAAGTTACAGCCACTAGCTGATACAACCAACGACTGAGAAAACTGGGAGGACAGGTCCGAAGACCGCCTAAATCCGAAAGCTAGCAATGCTAGAATACTCGGCAGCACACTAAAGACTAACACATTACAAAACACTAAAAAAATAACACAAAGACCCCAACAGGGTAATACCTGAGTGTCTGGCCCCCACAGGGAAATCAAGCTGACACTCAAGTTCACAGGGGCTAACGGCCCAAACCAAGAACACGATACAACTAAACAGGGGCCAACGGCCCAAAACCAAAACACCGAACGAGAAACAACACAGACTCAAGCAACACAGATACAAAACTAAATAAAAATGGGAACTATCAAAACACACGAACATAACATCCTCCCGCAGCAGGTACATCCGAAAAGGACAGTAGACAAAGTCGGTTCCGAGGAGAGCTTCAAAACTCCGATACCACGCCCACCACTGCATAAGGCCTAGCAAAACGATGACCGGAGCCGCAAAAGCAAACCGAGAACACGACCCTTTCTCCAACCACAGAAAACTACGAACACCACCCCACCGGCTAACACCACTAGCCGATCCGACACCCAACCGAGGCAGTCTAACACCACTAGCCTACTCCGGGGACCGTCGGCCTCCCCCAAAACTCGGAAATCGAGCAAGGGGAGAAAGGGGACGAGCAGCTTTCCAGCTTAGCCACTCCAACCAGCCCAAACGAACCACCCTAATCAACCCAACCCACAAGAAGAAGCCATGACCCGCCATCCCCACACCCACGCGGAGCTGGCGACCTGACCCCTGCAGGAACCGGACGACCACCGACGGCAATCCTCCAGAACAGGCCGATTAGCGGCGCTCCAATCACAGCCGATTTCGGTGACACAAGCTTCATCCACGCGCGACCCCACCCCGCCATGCCCCAGACCACTGAATTCCGGCCGCCTCAAACAGAAATTGATTCTGCCTAACCCTAGCCCTAATTCAGCGACAGCAAACAGAGGACGGGGAGGGCCGCTTCCATGGATGAGCGGAGGAGATCGTCCGCCGACGATGACGGACGCCGGCTGAGGGAGTGGACCTGCGAGAAGAGTTGAAGACCGAGGAAGAGATTTGGGGAAGACGATGGATTTGGGGGCGATTTTTTTTAAATAATTTATATATAGGAAAGTAAGACTTTTTTGTTGAACTGTAACAACTATTCATGAATATTTATTTTCACGAATATTTCTAGGTCGATGTAATTTTTTCATGAATAGTGTATATTTTTAATGTTTACAAATTCATATTTTTAAATATTTATTTTGATTTTGTATTCATACAAATTATTGATTTATAATTAGTTTTATACCTTCATACTAACACTTATGCGTGCATGTCATTTATCTGATTGTTATAAATGTCATAAATATAATAACTGCATCTTATAAAGTGCACGGGTAAGAGATATTCACCCCCCTTAATATAATTTCAAAACGTGTTGAGCTTAAATGGCTAGCTCACACGCTTCGAAAGCTTACTTGAACTTAAATTATATTTATCTTTATAACAATAATAATTTTTTTAATATTAATTAAAAAATAAAATTATTTATCAATTAATATATTTATAAACAAAATGTGGTATTTTTTATTTTTGCACTTTTATACGACAACATGTGTTTTCTCTATTATTTTATATTTTATATTTTTTTAAACAACCCGTGTATTACACGAGTGTCGTACTAGTATATATATATTTTGAAAAAAATCTCAAGTTTTAAAATTTTTAAAATGTCTCTTAAAATCTTAAACGAGTTAGCAAGATTATTATTAGGCAAACTTAATCGCTAGACAAACCATATTTTTTGAACATATTGATATACTTTCAAGTTAAAATTTCATAATCTAAAAAATAATATAAAAAAATATGACTATATAACATAAGTATTTATTTTTGCTAAAAAAATATAACGAGGGACACGCCTAATGGTTAGGCCGACCACAAAGCTCAACTGAAAATGTTTGAAATTATAGAGGCAAAACTGTAGAAGCCCTTACTTTTTAAGGACCAAATTACAAAAATTATTCCCTTCCCACAGTCAAGATTCAACATCTCCGCAAAAACCCCTCTCCAAGCCCGCCGGTTTTCCCATCTCTCTCACACACGGTCACACACAATACTACACACTTTTGCTCTCCTCTATCACAAGTCACAACACGCAACAGATACAAGAGAATTCTAGAATCAACGTCGATCAATCTTGGCGTGCTGCAACAATGGAAGTTTCTCCGAGGAGTGATCCTCCATTGCGGCCGTTCGACGCGAAAGCTCTGGTCTCCTTCTACTCCAACTTCCTCTTCAACCGCCTGCTCTCATTCTTTCCTATCTCCGTAAGTTCCGTGGACGTTTTGCTCTCGAGGATCCGCGGCGTCTATGGCAGCCCAAAACGGCGTCGCCGGAAGACTTGCCTCCCTTTGCCTCTGCCGTCCGCTGCCACCACTGCGTCGCTCGACCAGTCTGCTGCGTATGAATTCTCTGTCGCTAATTCTGATTCTCGTATCTTTCGTGGAAGCAGGGTGAAATCATTTTGTCGTAAACAATCTGTTGTCTACGTATTTTTTGCTGGGAAATTTTGGGCAGGAATGTGTTGGTTTTTAAGCTATATTTGTGGAGTATTGGAAAAAAAATTGTTCGTGTTTTATGAGTCTTCTATGCAATAATGTGGAAAAAGGGATTATTTGTGTGCGTGTGCGTGTGTGCGTTTATTTTTCTCTATCTTTTTTCTTTCTCAACATGGAGTGATTATCTTGGGGAATGATTGGAGTATACTTATTGTTCATTTCATTGGATTAGATAGAACCAGGATTTATGGTTGTGAATTATGTTAAATGCTCCACTTACAGGATTTCATCCGAGACATGTAAAATCACTGAGGTGTTGGAGGATATTATTGGGCACACACTTCAAAATTTGCACAGCATCCAAAAGAATTTGGGGTTTTGGCAGTCCAGAGCTGAGGTCAGCATGAATAAGTGTGTGTTCCCCTGGTGAAATTTAGATTTGTTCAGAATATTGGTGTTTCTTTCTAACTTGATGCAATTTCATATGTCAGGGTTCTAGAGGTCAGAAAGCATACTTTATGATATGCGAACGGGGCCCTAGAGCATTTCTTAGTGGAACTCTCCAACTGATACGTGATTCTCTTGCTGATGGTTCTAGCATGGAAAAGCTGTATAGTTCAGCATCTTCCCATATATCTGAGAGGATCAGCGTATTGAATAGTCTACGATATTCAATGGCTACATTTCTGGCGAAGGTTAGTTAGTGTTTCATATGATGTGTTGGTTTTTAAAAGAACTTAAGAAGATTAGATAACATCTAACTTCCAGAAGTTGAATCTAGAGAAGCCCTAAGATGATATAACTTGGATAAGCTAAGCAACAGATGAAGAGATTATATATTTGAAGAGTATTCCGTGAGTCAACATACTAAATTATCTTGGTTATATATCGGCCCCTTGACCAGATAACATTGAGACTCGTCTCTGTTATTAAAAATGGTCATGTATTGA
Source organism: Striga asiatica (assembly GCA_008636005.1). NCBI lineage: Eukaryota > Viridiplantae > Streptophyta > Magnoliopsida > Lamiales > Orobanchaceae > Striga > Striga asiatica. The sequence continues at coordinate 934,037 of BKCP01004516.1, read as the reverse complement.
TAAGTGAGTTTTGTTAAGGTTTTCCTTGCAAGCACTTGGTGTCCTATTAATTCAGCTTAGCCTTCTTTTATCTATTTTTTTTCATAAAAAGATTTGAAGAGTAGATTTGGCCTGTTTTCTCTAATTCTCCTTCACAATTTAGCAATTCGAACAGAACTTGGCTACTTATTGTGTTTTTTTCTTGAAAAATTATTTTGGCCTACTATTTCTTATTTGTGCATCTATGCTTTCATGGCTAAGTTTCGTTAACTGCCCATGGACATAGGTTTATATGGAGGTTGACAAATTCGGGGAGGATTTGGTTAAGGATCCACATAATTCATTGCCCTCGTTATTGGTTGCTATCAATGACCTCTTTCTAAAATTGGAGGCATCGATTGGCCATTTTCATGCAAATCGTCAGGTAGTTGTTAGATACATAGCCACTACCTTCTTCCCAAATATATCTTTCTGTAACTCTGTTATATGAGACGCGAATGACTTTTAAAGATGCTGATGTAGTTCTCCTTGTACTGCTTTTTCCCATCAAAATCTTATCATGCAATGGGTTTCAGACTGGCTCATCGGTGGATGGAAGCTATTCCCTTCCTTTGATGTTTGTAAAACTTCCTGAAGTGAACCAGGAAGGTTCTCAGTGGACGAATTGTGAGGTCACAGATGCTGTCAACTTAATTTATGAAAATCTACAGAGATTGGATTCCTATTTGTCCATGCTCGTAAGGAAATTTTTCTCAAACATGTTCATATTATTATGTATTGCTAGTTCTCTTTCATCGTTCAGTTGGTTTCCATATCCTGTTGCATGTGTGAGCCATTATTTGGATTCAATTTCACGTGGTGGTCAAAATTTATTCCCTACAGGTATCCATGTCACTGTAATGGCGCCAAATGGTTATCTTGTTTAGAAGGAATTTTATATCTGTCGGAATCTGGGACTCGTGTGTAAAGTAGGACTTAGTCTGCTTCTATTGACTGTTGAATGTTCACTGAAATGTACTTGTGCCCTTGCAATGTTTTTATGCTAAGTTGCTGTCAATTTCATGGAGAGTGTGGCTTTATTTTATGTCAATGTCCAAAGTTAGCAGATGCATTACATATGGTAGTTTGACATTTGATTTGCACTAATAATATTTTCTTGTCATTATGCTACCATGTCATGGATTAGTGCATATATTTTCCTTCATACCAGTCACATCAATGCCTATGAGGCAGCCTGGGTTTAGAATGAGATACTGTTCTAGCATGAATTCTTCTTAACTGTACTAGACAATCTTCTTGCAGTTTTATTGCGGACTGAGTTACTTTTTTCTTCATATATGTACATGTTTCAATCCCATTTAGGTTTTCAAACATCGCAAGCCAAGGAAAGTAACTTTGCACTGGGTGCAATATAGTTGCGGGGCCCTTGGAATTACTGTTTGTTCATTATGGCTTCTTCGCCATAGCAAGTTAATGGGAAGCTCTGATATTGACAATTGGATTCACGAAGCAAAGGAGTCAACTATAAGCTTTTGGAACGATCATGTTGAGCAGCCAGTATGATTCCTTGGACTCTCCCTAACTTTTTTATGATCAGATTCATTAGCGTGATTCATGTCCACTGCAATATGAAATATGCTTCATGATCTTCATGCTTAAACTTAGCTGACATTGCTAGCGATTGAGACTCTTGTTACTGAGCAAGATGTCTGAGGCCCTCTATGGTAGATGAAAGAACCTTGATTAGGAGAAAGGAATTTCTTCTCAACATTATGTTATGATGTGTCAGTTGTTTAACTAAATGCAATCTTTAAGTTGCTTCTGATGAAAGGATACTGGAATGACTGGTGAGTGCCTGTTGTTGCCTGATTCATTACTAGGTGGATCTGTATCTGCTTTGATTATTATTTTTTTTAAACCCTTCACTCCATGACTCATTGGATTGTTATATTGACCAACTCTTCTTCATTTACTACTCTAAGCCTTCTGTTTCTGACTTCGTTGAGATTGTCATTATGATACATTGAGATCTTTCCATACTTTTATGTGTACTAGAAATTTGCATGTTACTGAAAGTCACTTGTAAAAAACTTTTGGGGGCATTTGGGTAATCATTTATCTTAATCTATTGTGATCCAATGCCCATTTCTGTTGTTTTTATACTGCATTTTAGGTTCTGGCAATTAGGGATGAGCTTTTTGAGACTTTCAGGAAAAGGCAAAAAGGAGTAATGGAGCGTGAAGAAGTGCAATTGACTGCTGACTCCCTACATAGGTTAGCTGGTTCAATCTTGGCAAATTAAATTTTCTTTTACTGAGTTATCTGAAACTTGCTACCCATTATGTACTTAAATATGCACTTTCATCTTTATTGGGAAATAGGTGATTGTTTCTTGCCATATCTTATTGTTTTAAATAAAAATGTCATGCTGTTTGTTGTACTACACAGAAGCTTTGCCTTTTATGAGAGTTTCTACTTTGAGGTTCAACAACGGGTCTTTAACCTTTTTCTGCTTTTTAAGTTGCCAGTTTCTCTGTTTATTACAAGCTCATTTTGATAACTTACCTTGAAGATGTTAGTTCTTGACAAAACCGTCTACATAATTGGCCGTATGTCGTGCATCTTTAATCCGAAATTTTCTCATCTGGAAGAATGATGTATCAGGTTAACAGATTTTAATGTGGCAACTTCTATCACGAATTTGTTGTTTGTTTTTAGATAATTACTTTGTGACATGTGTTGGGTCCTGTGCTTTTGTGCTATTATGCTGGAATATGATTCTGCCATGCTTAGCTATCTCCTTTTCTGGTTTATGTGATTTTATCTTCTCACACACACACACACACACACACATATTAAGTATATTTATTTTATTGTATATTCACTGCTTTTATCTTGACTTTTATTCCACCTGAAATCAATTTTTTTTCTGTTCACAGAATGCTGCTAGCTTTCAGTGAGCAGGCAGTAGGTAAAAAATTTCCACAAAATGCATCTGACCAGGAAATGCTTGAAATTGTAATGACCAGGTAATATTTCATTTTCTAATATATAAGAAATACGCGAGCATCACTTAAATAACAATGAAACTTGATGCACTCCTTATAAGCCACTTTTTATGACCTCATAAGGAAGATTTATACAAGTTTTTGAGGTTATTATTTAGAAACATCTTATGTCCCGAGAGACTCAGTTAGTGCCTTACAATTGCTTCAAATACTTGTAGGATAAGGTAGATTAGATAGAATTACAAGCCAAAATACAGTAAAAATACTTTAGATGAAAAGTAATAATATTCACTAGTTTGCTCTTTTGTACATTAATTGAGATGGCTTAGACCAGTTTTCTCCTATTGCATCTAGACAGATTAGAAATATAGATCTATATTTTGTGGACCAGGATCTCTAATCATAACTTATTTCTTGCACCAGTCAAATGCACCTTTGATCAACTTTTTGGTTTCATATTCATTGTCTTTCTCGACTGTAGAACATTTTTAATTTCATTTGTTTATGACTTCTGTTTCAGTTGCTAAGTTTTTCTTTATTTGTAACCACTTGCCAAGCAAACTAGTTTGGGGCACTTACACTATAGAGCCGCAAACGAACGGAACATTCAGGAACAAAAGCTAGTTTGAGGTCGAATAAAGCTCGTTAGTTTGTTAATCGAGCCAAGCCCCGACAGAAAATTACGCCCGTTTTTCTCATCGAGCAATTTCACAAACGTTTGATAATGTTCCCGATCATAATTTATTATATTATTATTTATTTATTTTATATGTGTAATATTTTTAAAAATTTGTAAATTGAATAATTTATATTTTTTTATTGTTAAGCACAAACCATCGCAGACGACTAAACTTGATTTAATCAAACCGATTGCGAAACTTGCTTACTAAATTATTCAAACACGAACAGACTTCAACTTTGACTAATGAGTTCGGACATGAAGTTTTATTCTAATAATAAGCGAAAACACGAACAATGCTCGAACACAATCAAACACAGGCTTGAAATGTTCTAGCTCGGCTCGTTTGGTTCGATTACAGCACCACTTACATGTTCTTATGTTTCATGCCTAAACCCCTTCAGCAAACCAAGTATGAGAATATTACGGTTCCTTGAGCATCATAACTTGTTGACCTGCTACAATCCGATATGGATAATTCCCTCCAAACCACTAATAAGCATTTCAGGAAGTTATAAACTGAAAACAATTCCTGAGTAGTGAATTGGTGGCTACCCATTTTGTAGATTTAAAATATATTTATGATGTCAAATGTAGGTCCAAGTTCATGTGTGATTACCAAATTGACTTTGCTAGCGACGAAGAGCGCATATGTGTTTAGTACTAAAGGACAAAAATTTGCAGGTACGAGAAAGAACTTATGCATCCAATCCAGGGCCTTGTGGGTGGAGAACTTGCTCGTGCTCTTCTTATTCAGGTAACATACTCGGGTTAGTGAAATCAATAGTTGTTGGTCTTCTAACCTAATATAATTCTTTATTCAGGTTCAGAAGCTAAAACTGGATATTGAAGAGTAAGTGACTTTGTCCTGTATCTTCTTGTTTAAGCCATGTATTGCAACTAGAAGTTTGTCCCTTATGTTCGAACTTTTCAAAATAGAGCAATGCTTGAGCTAGATCAGATCCTGAGGGCCAATGAGATCAACTTTGCTATTCTAGCTGCTTTGCCCGCGTTCTTTCTTTCGCTCATTCTGCTCATGTTGGTGCGGGCATGGTTTAAACAGGTTAGCATTTGTCTTTAGCTATATTGGTCAAAAATTTGAATGCAGCAACGTATTTTCTGGTATTCATGTCTTTAAAGATAACTGAAACCCTTTCAACTAATGTCTACTATCTTTAGTAATTGTCATCGTAGCTACAGCTTGTTTCAGTTTTTGTTTTTATCTAATAATTGAAAAGTTAAAATAATTATCCAAACAAAATTGTAAAGTTAGGAAACTATCTTTGGATCACCATGGTTTAAGACATCATTTTATATGCAAGATTTTATCAATCCACTATTGGGGGCAGCATGCATTTTGTTGAGCATGATTTTTCTCTTTCTGCTGGAGGTATGTCGGTATCAGCATTGGGTTTTAAATCTAAAGTCATACTAAGAAAATCTGACTTCTTGAATTAGGATACCCGAGCTGAAGGCAGGGGAAGAATTGCTCGTATACAGAGAAGGCTACTGCTAGTGGAAATTGAGAGAGCTATAATGCAGTTCCAGATTTGCAAAGATCAAGGATTGGTATGCGTGCTTCCATTATTATATTGTGACAAATGTCATTAAGAAATTAGCTTTCTACGACTGGGTATAGTTGTCATTTGATTAAAGCACTTCATCCTCAGTTAAGCTAGTGCAGCAGAGTAATCTCAGTTCTCAACACCAGAAAAACAAAAAAAAAAAAGAAAAAAAAATTGCAAACAATTCGAACAAAGTCTCTCTGCTGGTTACCGGAGAATAATTCTCTATTTTCTTTTTGGTCAAATCTTGCAGGAAAACGATGCACAGTGCATGTATGGCCTGGCTTTGTGTTTTCTTGATTCCCTATACTGTGTGGTGGAGAGACATGCCAAGACAACGGGTGAATGGATATGGTTAGTGTCTTTCTTACTGTATCCAGTTTTATCTTTGTACAGTTCTCCTTCCACGATTCCCTCAGTTTTTATTTCTTGGTCCTTCAAGCAGCATGACTCTTTATTTATTTATTTATTTATTTTTTATCTTTTTTGGTCTTGTCAGTTTAAGACAGGACATTGTTGATTTGGCGAAGCCAGGACTCGAAACTGGACATAAGCTCGGTATCACGTCACGCATGGTGCGCGTGTATGATTGTTTGCTCCCATCCACAAAACGCCAATAGTTATTGTTCTTCCAAACCAATGATCACTTCATGCAAGCAAATTATTTTGCGTGAAATTTTGTCCCGCCTTACTTTTAAACACAAAGAGGGGGAGTATGACTTTAGTGTTTTAGACTTTGCGTGAAATTCACCTGAAATGTACATTGTCCTTGAATCATGCAAGTGTTTCTGTTTTCTGATTCAGATCTCATTTTGAAGGAAAAAATGGTAATGGAAGTGAATTCCCATGCCTATTCCAAAGTTTGTAATGCACCAAGTGGGAGCCAGAATTTTTTTAACTAGTCAAATAATTATTAAATATGATTGATTGTTAAAAATATATGTGTGGATGGGTTGTGATTTTTGATTAAAAATGTGTATCATAATTAGTGATTTGCGTTTATAGAGTGCATGATCAACCTTACAAAACAATCAGTTGATGATT